>JAMKCH010003947.1:0-54140 GCA_023653785.1 Ophioderma brevispina
AGAAATGGATTTGAAAGCTGAAATTTCAGGACGACAATGAGAAAAATACGACCTTCCATCTGATATCAAAATTGATACTTCTTCCAGGTAAATCAGGGGAGTCCCAAAGGCGATCGGAACAAGCATCTTTAATTTTATGGTCATCTTTGAAGAATGGCCGCCAACAGTCATATTGAATATATGAATATTTTACATTTTTCAAACCAGTTGACCTAGAAAGATCATTACATACAATCATGACAATTGCATTGTATTTAGTAATATTATACATTTCGCCATTAGAAACTAACATCTAGAATTGTATTTTGTCCAGATGCTAAAAGTGTAAGAAGGTGGTGAATAGGGCCGCCTTTAAAGATCTTAAACCTCATTAAATGTCCTATGGCCGGAATCTATAATTTCAAGCATGTATATAAAAAAAACAAAAAACAGAAAACAAGACAAGAAATAAAAACAAAACAATAACAGCCATTGGGTGGGGTTGTGGGTTTTAGGCTTATCCTGATCTTCAAATGGTATGAAAGCATTTTTGAAGTTATTTTACCCATGAAATGTACAAATATCAATTCTATTAAGAGATGATTCTTACACATTTTTCAGTAGGTTTTAGACATTTTGTCACACTTTTATGAAATAGATGGAAAAGAGGGTTGACCTTTCTCTGGGATCAAAGGTCACTTTAACATTCAGGTCTGCAAAATGGCCCAAGCAGATTGTAATCTTCAGACTTCAAGGAACATTTTTTTTGTATACAACTTTCTGTGACAGCAGAGGTGGCCCGAAAAACCACCTCTGCTCACTAGGTAATAGTGACCTTCCTTCCACCACTTCTTTGAAAGATGTAAAATTAATATAGTCAATTTGACTTTGACAGCCATCTTGGATTTAACATTAACAAAGTAGCCACTTAATTGGAAAAAACAAAATATTTGGGGGAGGAGAATATATAGAGCTCAAGCCATACTCAAACAATCTTATGCGCCCCATTGTCAAGATACCCTAGATAATTGCCTTACTATAAGATTATCTTTTTGTATTTCACACCAAAACGAAGGAATCTCTCTGATAAGCGAACACTGCTTTACTGGACCCACATCATTTCGATGTTTCTTTAAAGGGACACAGTGAAACGAAAAAAAAAAACAGACATAATGAAGTAGAACCTTACTGAAATCACTTCCACAATTTCAGTAAGGATCCATTTCATTATGTCTGAATATTTTTCATGGCATTGCGTCCCTTTAAATATCAACACGATTGGTGAATCCTTGTCCAAAATAGCGTCAGGCGACTTCCTAGGTTTTGCCATTTGGTCTAATCCCATTTGGTCTAATAGCCATTTGGTCTAACTTCAATTGGTCTAAACCCATATTGTCTAATACCAATTTGTCTTATAACCATTAAGTCTAACATCCAATTTATCTAACAACCAAAATGTCTAATAGCCATTTGGTCTAATGCCCATCTAATTTAATGCCCATTTCATCTACTACCATTTGGTCTAATAACCACAAACACCATTTGGTCTAATTCCCATTTGGTCTAATATCCATCTTGTCTAATATTCATTTTGTCTAATATCCATTTCGTCTAATACCCAATTGGTCAAATATCTATTTGGTCTAATATCCATCTAGTCTAGTATCCATTTGGTCTAATATCCATTTCGTCTAATATCCATTTGGTCCAATATCCGTTTGGTCTAATGTCCACCTGGTTCAATATCTATTTGGTCTAATACCCATTTAGACCAGATTGACATTAGACCAAATGGATATTAGACTAAATGCATATTAGACCAATTGGGTATTAGACCAAATGGATATTAGACAAAATGAATATTAGACCAGATGGGTATTAGACCAATTGGCATTAGACCAAATCGGTTATAGACGATATGGATGTTAGACGATATGAGATTTAGACCAGATGAATATGAGACCACGTGACTATTAGACTAAATGGTTATTAGCCTAAATGGTTATTAGATTAAATGGTATTAGACCAATTGGAGTTAGCCAAAATGGCCATTAGACCAGGTGGGATTAGACCAAATGGCAAGTCACCACTTCCTAACAGCGATTGATTCCTAATTATCTGGGGACCTTCCAACAGGTGTGATCTCGTGTGACTTACCAGTGTTGAACAAAACCACTAGCATCTATGGAATAACACACAGGATGTAATCATTTTTATTACCATACAATTGTGTATGAAATGTTTTCCTACTCACTTTGTCTCGTAGGGACATCTCTAAAACCTGAAGCCATGTACGCTGTTCCTTATTTTGAGGAGTGATTCGCATTGTCTGGTATCTACAAAACCCAAAAGTAAAATCATTTAATTAAAAATATTTTGATGTCGATTTTGCTTAATTAAAAAACAAATCTCTGGGTGAACAGTTTGCTGAATTGACTAAAAACATAGAGTTTATATATACCCGCAACGCCCCTAGAGAAAAATCACCGCAAAGAGTGAGGTATCGGTATTTTTGTTGTCGGATCGAGGAGCAATTTCCCACTAACCCAAAGTAGGGGTCCGCTCCGTGATTTTTTTTTTTACATGTGGGTTTTGAAACGATTAAGGGATGTTAGGGATACATATCTATTAAAGCCACTATCAGCGATTTTTTTCAAAATGTAAACAAACAGCGCCCCCTATTTTTCATAAAAGTGCATTTTTTGGCACTGTTGTGTTGGAAATTGTTGTAGTAAACACCCCTTTAAGTGGCTAAGCGTAACGTGCTGTATTTGTCAAGAAATGATGATTTTTATGCTTTGTTTACCAATAAAAGTCGGGATCCGACTTTTTTTTAGGCGCAGAAACAGTCGTAAATGGCATCTTCCGGATCTGTTGTGTTGGAAATTGTTGCGGGAAACACCCCTTTAAGTGGCTAAGCGTAACATGCTGTATTTGTCAAGAAATGATGATTTTTATGCTTTGTTTACCAATAAAAGTCGGGATCCGACTTTTTTTTTAGGCGCAGAAACAGTCGTAAATGGGATCTTCAGGATCGCTTTAAAATGGTTTAGTGTCTGTTTTTCACAATAAACAATAATATAAGGTGTTGATATGACCTAACACTAGCAATTTAGAGACAAAATGGGCATTTTGAATTTGGAAAAAAATGACTGATAGTGGCTTTAAATCCCTGAATATAATTTTTGCCACTTTTCAAAAATGACGAGGCAGACCCATGCCTTGTGTTTACGAAGAAAGCCCCCCCCCCTTGATCTAACAATACAAACACCGCTACCTTGTTACACAATCTCCATTTTGAGGTGATTGTCAGGTTGCTAGTCATTTTCCTCACGCGCAAGAGTCCCAAAAAGAAGACGTTCAGAATGTCAACAATGTTAAAGCAATAACAGAAAACATTTTTGAAGAGCGTCCCCCATTTTCAAAAATTGATATTTTGTACAGTTGTGTTGGTAATTTCTAGTAAACTATACCTGTGACCGACAATGTTAAAAATACGTATTTATCATAAAGTAAGCAATTTTGTAATTAGAATTGGGATCCCTGATTGTACGTAACGACAAAGCTAAAAATGAGCTGTGTCTTACACCTATCATTGGCACTCGCTTATATAAAGAAAACCTAGCTTTTATACCTTTAACTTTTTGATCCTACATTTAGTGTTCTGGCGTTACTGCAGAGGGTTGGTACATTTACTGCACCCACTTTGCCTGCTCAGCAGCCTTTACGGAATAAAGTGCATGTAATACTGTGCTTTATTCCGTAAAGGCTGCTGAATTCGACTGGGAGCAGACAAAGTGGGGGCAGTAAATGTACCAACCCCCGTTACAGAGAGTAAATTTTCAATTGTTGAAACAATTCAAAAGCAACATGTTTAAATTATCCCTTTAAAATGGACTAGAAACGATTTATTTGACTTGGATTGGAATCACTACTTTGGCTGAATCGTAATCTATATATTAGCTGAAAAACAGATAAACTTTTGTATTGAGTCACTAGTTCGTCATTCGTTTCTGTTTATTAGAACAATAAAAGAACAAAAATGTTTCAATTGTTCCTTTAAAATAGCATAGACAAAAATTTGCATGGCTTACAATCACTACTTTGGCGCAATCTTAATAGACAGATAAGCTTACAAGTAAGATGGTATTCCGATAAAGCTTTTTATATTGAGGTATCAGTTCTTTTACTATTGTTTATTTCTTTCATATGTACTGCATGAGGTGTTTCTAGGCCTTTCCTCTTTCCTTTGTTTTAATTGACATTAATTGTTTAAGCATGAATATTCATCAGACCATTATTTTTAATAACGGTCTGATGGATATTCATAGTTTAAATAACGGTCTGTGGCCACTTTCGTAGCTATATAATGAACAGTTGAACAAAATAAGCACAATGGATAATGATGAAAAGAAAAAGGTCTATACGTATATAAGAGAATAGAAGCGATTATATCGCTTTGGTTCAAAATAACCGATTTCTTACCCATCGTATCTTACTGAAACACACCCGGCCACAAAAACGAAGCAAAGAATCACTATAAACTTCATGATGATGCCTACTGGGTCGAGTTCAAGTAAGCATATCGCCTTCAATCTGGCGCCAAGATGTCAACATACGTTATATTGTCCAACGATATGGTAATCGTATCGGCACTTTTAATAAATAGAAAAGAGAGAGAAAATTGTATACACCGTTATTGTATAACTTGTAATCCCCAGAAGCTCGAATTTTGCCGGAAGTGGTAGAAATGTTGGTATCTAAAGAAAGCTACTATTTTTCTCATTTACCCTGTGATATGGGCTAAAGCAAGTTTGGTTGAGAAGTTATCATCAAAACATCATCAACAAAGTAGTTTAGTATTTCTTGGTGATAGTAACATAAGATAGTAACATTATGGGGCGTCATGTGGTGCAGTGGATCAGCGCTCGCCTCATAAGCAAAAGGCTGTGGGTTCGAGCCCCGCTGTCGCCAATGTGTTGTGCACTTGGGCAAGGCACTTTACCTCGCTTGCCTCTCTCCACCCAAGAGTATAAATGGGTACCGGCATATGCTGGGAATGCAAAACAGACTCGCTGTGCGGGAGGAGTGGCGAACCCCCCACAGCAACATTATATGAGGGAGTCTGGCCCAAACGCCAATGACAGAGAGATGGGCACTCCGCCTGCGGGCGCACCATTTGCATTTGCAACATAAGTCCACATACATAAGTAGCCACCAAAGTTCAAAGGTTCAATGGCGTAACGGATAAAGCGCAGGACTCATGATCATAAAACGTGAGTTCGAGCCCCGCTATAGTCAACGTGTTTGTGTCCTTGTGCAAGATACTTAATCTCAATTGCCTCGTCGACCCATTAAAGCGAAAATCTGGGGAGTATTACAAGCTAAAAGCTGATAGAATTGTGCGCTTGGCCAGCTGCCGGCCTAGGTGAAGCAAAATGATTGTGACGAAGGCAGCGTAATAATAATAGGCAACGGCGCTTTGTCTACTAGTGTAAAATGCGCTATATAAATCTTATTATTATCATTATAATTGATTTTTCTCATGGGTATGTCCGTTGGTGGTCAAGAAAACCGCAAACCTTGTTTTGAACTTGCTTGCTATCGTAATCTTCCCTATAGAAAACCATGCTTTATTTTTCTGTCGTACACGACAGAAACTACTAATTCATCATCTTATGACATAAATACGGCGCATTCGTCTTATTCACCTCAGGTGTGATCTAATATTCCATTTTTTTTATTTCGTTTTTTTTTTTCTTGGATGTTTTTTGTTTTTGTTCTTTTTTTTTATTTATTTATTTGTTTGTTGTTCTTGTTGTTGTTTGGTTGATTTCCCTTTTTATTAATGTTACATTTGTTTATTTGGTTTACTGGTGCTGTTGTTGTATGTTTGGTTATTTATCCGAAAAAAAATAGAGGGCACATTTTTTCCGCAAATATCGGTAAATTTGAAATTTCCTGTAGTTATGGTGCATTTTGACGCTGCAAAGAGAGATTAGGTATGTTTGCACTTGTTTAGTATCATTGGAAAAAAATGGGACCGTAGCTATACATTGATATATCAAATATACCGCATTGGGTGTTTTATTAGCAAAATCATACGAATTTATATTATACGGGGTAGACGTGCTGTAGAACGTACCTTACTTTAGGTTAGGCCCCTTAAAATAAGTTATTAGTTTCTCGTAGCAGTGGCCTCTGAAAGTGAGGAGGGAAGGCGGTTTTTTTCTCGAAATGACACTAAAATATGGCTGGAAATTGATATTACCACTAACTTGCAGACGCATCAGAAAAAGTGGTTGGGGCTTTTTTTATTTTAAGTTTCAAGGAATAGCTTAATAACACCATTAGGCCTATCATCCATCAAAATTTCGGGATTGAAAACATTATTTTTTACAAAAATTAAAAGTAAACTCAAAGTTTGACCTTATTCCAAAAGGTGAAGAGGGGGGGGGGGGTTATGAGGATCTAATATATTTTATGGTGTTATGTAGACGAGGGTTGCTACCATTTATTTATTTCAATTTCTCAAAACAATGAACAAGACAAAGAATATAGCAGATGGGTACCCTAATAGAATGCTAGTCTTAAGGACTCCCAATTACAATACAGGAAAAACATATAAATGGGACATATAACTATAAGACAAACATAATAATTATTAACATGCAATCAAAAACAAATATACAACAAGCACATCCAAATATATAAAATTCACCTATAGCAGTTAATTATTAAAATATTGCACACAATCAAAGATCAGGCATTGTATTTTAAAGATACAAATTTCAATTTTTAAAAAGATGATCTTTGACTCTTCCCTTAAAAACACCAACAGTGGGAGCTGTAATGATCTCTGAAGGGAGAGAATTCCAGCAACTAATTGCGGAATATGTAAAAAAGTGGAGCCTGCTTGATGTTCTCACCTTAAAACGCTCAAGAGCTAATGAGTGATCGAGCCGGTTATTAATCCTTGTCTTACGAGTGAACAAATGTAATAATAAAACATGCCTCTAATAACAGAAGATATTTATGTTACCTATATGGTTACACTGATCGTATCGCCTTTCTTTCATAACAGATCAAATAATAACAGGATGATGATTATTACAACAAGTTATTGGCGTGTTGTGATAAGGTATGTAATATACACCTAATAAATTAACCCTTAGATACGTTACATGATAGAAACGTTATACCTTTAGTCGTATATTATTTGATACATTATTGGCATGTTACTTCTCTCACCTTTGTCAAAACATATCATGTGGATAATATATTGGAAAAGAATGATATCGTTAAACAATTCGATTACCACGCAAATTGTAAGCACAAGAAATTAAACTACAAAAATGTGTGTGTGTTACAAGCTTGATGTATAAAAATGACCCAACTAAAATTGATCTTTTCTTAATGAGTTTGCTCTTTTTAACCTTTAACTCCAAGACTTTAGGCTGCAGAGAGTACAAATGATATACTTTTTTTTAATTCTTATGTAAGGATTGAATCCATACATATACGTCTAGCCCTATTTCTTTTCATCACTATCTATTGTGTCTCTTTTGTATGTACTGCCCATTATTTTTCAGGCCTGTTCCGCAAAAATAATGGGCAGTTAAAAGAAAACAGAAATACTCAATACGAATCGGTATAGAAACGCCGTTTGGGAGGGGGGATCGTACTATGGACACCTGGCATAATCGTAATATCTCCTTTAAATAAAAGAGATAGTAACGAGACAAACATATTGGTTGTAAAGCTAAAATGCCATAGCGTATGATTGTTATTTGTGTGACGTAAGTAGGACTGTACTAAAAATATAAAATTTGTGGTGTTACAGAATGCGTCAAAGGTGAATTCCACAGACATGACACTGCCAAAATATTCTTGAATCAAAGTTAGATTGTTAGGGATACCAACCATGAGCTTGTATTTTGCATATGCTTAATATATAAGATTATTATAAAAGAAGATATGTTATATTTTAAACAGACACGCGTTCAAACTGCATGACCAGTTAATTAGCCTGTAGCTGCGACTGTATTTTAAGGAATACTTTTGTTTTGCCTTTCACGTCTCTACTCATTCATTGATATAAATCATGTGGTTTCGCTGTGGTTACATATACTGAACACAATTATTTCCAATTGAATTTTGCTTTGGTGTTCAATACAATACATACAAGCTGAATGCCCTAAGACCGAATCATAGATTATATGCTGGACTACCTCTTGCTGATAGACTCGTACACATGCGAATATAGGAAATTAATTTGGTCTATTCTTAACCTACAACAACACTGTAAATTCAGTGTTTAGAAAATGAAGACAAGATTCCTGTTTAGATAGTTGAATGCTAAGCATTTAAACACCATAAAGTGTTTAATTTCAAAGCACATTGTTAGAATTTAAAGATATCAAGCATTTAAATGCTAAACATTAACTAATTAAATACTAATCTCGTCTCCATGTTCTAAACACTGAATTTACAGTGAACCCATAGTTTAAATTTATTTAGTGCATTTTGTATATGGTATAGACAAAATCGTCGGCTGAATGCAAGACCAACGTAAGTGCATTTTGACTAATTTTACAGGATAAACATTTTTCTGTTTTTATTGGCCTCTGTAGCTGGTGTGTCCATAATTATAGCAGGTAATAAAATAGGAAATGTATTTGTATGATATAAATGAAATAATTTATCCAAGATAAACTCAAATATTAAAATATTTATTTACAAAATAAGTAAACGTAAGTGAAATCGGCAAGACCAACGTAAGTTTAGCACTTACGTTAGTCTTGCACTGGAAAGGGGCAAAAGTGTTTGATGCAAGACCAACGTAAATGCCACTTACGTTTATCTTGCACTAGAAGGGGGCAAAATGTTTAATGGAAGGCCAACGCAAGTGCAGCACTTACGTTTGTCTTGCATTGAAAACGTGTAAAAATGTTTAATGCAAGACCAACATAAGTTCCACTTACGTTGGTCTTGCACTGAAACAAGAAAAACAATAACGCAAAAAAAAAAAACCTAAGTGGCACTTACGTTTGTCTTGCATTAAGCGGAAAAATGCATTATCGTCTTTTTCTAATTTAAACTTTTTTAATCACTTACCTATCTTCACACATAGTTTAAATTATAAGCGAATACCCACTCTTTCAAAATTCACCAAAACCTCAATTTCTAAAAAAAAATGTCACTTACGTTGGTCTTGCATTCAGCAGACGAAATGAACCCTTTTGGTAAAAATCGGCGTCTTGGAGTAGTCTAGACATGTCACGAGTTTCATTGAACTACTCTAGGTTAGCCAGCTGAGTAACAGAGTGGTATATTATTTATTGTGGGAAATATTATTGAGGTTCATGCCAACTCAATTCGATGATTTTAAACGGCTCTTTTCAGATATAATGATCTTAATCGCCAATTCCGTGTAGGGGCCTACCTATTAATCAAGTTCTGACGATTTGATCGCCTATTAGAACACGTGCTGAACTGCATTTATTCAATCGGTAGCTGATTGTTTTGAACAATTAAATATTAAACACACAGTTGATGATATTCGTACACGATGTAGCAAAGGTTACATTGATGAGCTCCTGCGTTTTGGTTTGTGTTAACCACGATAGTCTTTGCCTCTTTTGCGATCAATAAAGCATGTGTAGTATATTTGTATGCATAACGTGATCAGGCAGCTGATTATGCGATCTGAAACATTAAAAAAAAACTCGTATTTTGGTATTCTTGCTACTGCATAGAGTGGCTAACATAACCTGCAAGTGGGTTGCTTGAAATCCGTGTATTAAACACAAGGCAGTACTTTTATCTGATTCTGTAATTTCTATATACGTCATAGTCAAATTTCCGAATTCTTGATATCAAAAAGCCTTTCGGTGTGAATAGTCCCATATTTTATACAGCTTACTAGTGCGCGCCATAACCTGTACCTTTGACCTCAACACTTAATTAATTGTGTTTATTTCTCTTAACTGTGTTTAACCACAATCATCTGTTCAGTGTAGATTTTGGTCATTGCTGTATGCCCTATTTGCCGGGAGGGGGTAGCGAGTTGGGTGGACCCCATTTAATGATAACTTTCCTCAAATACTTATTTTTTTTCACTATTTGGTGTTGTGTTCCTACATTAAAGTATTTTATATGTGGAATTTGTACATAGTTTATCGTTGCTGTTATAAGAGTAAAACTTCATTTACATTTTTTTTGTTAGTCTCTCGCATCATCGCTGCTTTCCTTTAGGCAAATCATCTCCATCACATAAGAATGAATGTCACTGTGACACGTGTTAAGCTATACCCTTTCATATGATGGGGTCATAGCCACAGAGCATCTACAATAACGGGTATTCCTATTTGGCATAAATTATGCAAATTATCAAAGCTATTAATAACTTTTGCCCTCAAAATCTTATCAGTCTTATCAAGTCAGACCATGTCATTCAAGTTCGTCGCTACACCCTAAACAGAAATCCAGATATTAGTATATATTTTAAACTTAGCCAACTCCAGCACACAAGTACACACCCACACATCCTAGATTTCGATCGTTAAAAAAAAACATCTACAAATTTCCGGCTTTTGTTTCAATGAGATATAAGCTATTTTTGTATCTAACCATTCACAAGTTAAAATATGATGCTCAATCAGCATTTTAATTCTTATTTTACGCATCTCTTCTTTGATAATATACTGATATACTGTGTGGTACCTGTGATGAGTAGCCCACATGAAATGCAATCGCACAGTACTTATTAATAACTATGGCTCTAATAATAAGTATAATAGTGAAAAAAATTGAAAAAGTTAAAAAATACAAAATCACTCCAAAAAGGGGAAAGTTTATCTCAGTAAGCATTACCCTATAGTGAGTACTCCTTTTCTTTGGAGAGTACCTTTTCCACTCTTACATTTAGAGATTATATCTATCTATGTAAACAGCATTAAAACTTGTGAGGAGACATACCTTATTCTGTTGGCCATAACAGGCTCGTGGTGAGTCTCGTATCAAAGGCTAAATCACTCACTTCTCGCAAGTACCGGAGACAGATCTATTGGAACACGTTCTCAATAACGAGAATACACACACAATCTGTTCAAATGGTAACAGTCCATCTTCCATTGAAAAAAAGTTTTCCGCGGATTTACACTCGCCTTTCTGGCTGTATTGCCACTGATAGCCCTATTGCTAACGAACGCCGGTGCTCACGTTGGCTGCCTTACGTCCGTAATGTAAGCCCTACTCCCTTTATATATATTTATCAGCATTGGTTTATTTGCCACACTATATAGTGGCGTGTCTACGTCCACTCATTGGCTAACTAATTCCAATAGGCAGGAATTTAGCCCACATACGAGGTTAAACATTTTAACAGTTTCATTCCATTTTGAACCACCTTGGCCGACGAATAAACACTCCTCATTTCTCTCGATTCTGCTAGGTTTTGTATCGCTGCTTAATTTCTTACTAATTAATTTTTCACACACAAATTATCTGAATTTTTTATTTAACCACGAGCACTGCTTGCTTTTCATACATCATTCCTGATTGCTAATTACCTCATTAGCTATTTCAATAACCAGTTAAAATGTAGCTTCCAAATATTTAAGCTTGCTCTCTTCAACCCCCCCCCCACCATTCTGACCATGTTGCTGATTGGCTTAACAAAATCACATAAGTTCCACAGACCAATCGACTAATAGTATATATACACTCAATGGCGGTGTTCTTGAAAGGAAGGGCTAACGTTAGACTTTGGGTTTAACTTCGAAGGGTTAGTCCTAACATGAGTGGACCTTTTTCCTTTCAAAAACTGTGACGTAAATGTAACGGTGAGAAAATTCCTCATTGGTGGGCCATTTTGGGCCCAATCAATGAGGAATTTTCTCACCCATTACAGTCACCTTTTTAGAGTAGTTGGGAAGAAAAATGGTCCCCTCATGTAGGACTAACCATGGTTTAAACCCATGTCTAACGTTATTGCTCCCTTTCGGAATACCAGCCATGGGGTTTTAAAAGACCTCCCACAACCCCTGCAGAGGAATCGGGATCGGGATAAATGTTTGCACCGGGATCATAGTAGCTTATAGTATTCCAACCATATCACACTCCAATATCGAATTCATTTTTCATAAAATATAAAGAAAAAAATTACACCCATGCTTTTCAGATTTTTCATTTTGCTTTGTAAATGTTACTTGAATATTGTTCTTTCTTGGGACGATTATCCGATTCGAGGCGCGGCAATTTCATATATTCAGGGCTTATGGTATATTTTACCCTAAACACAAGTTTAGTAAAACTAGGGAATTTGATTTTTTTTAATCTCTAGGATATTTTTTTTAGTTTTAGACAGGATTTTGTACAACAGTTATTTTGCAAAGTTTACCAATCCTCCCTACCTTTATCCTAAACACTTAGGTGTCCTAAGTTGGGTTTTAAACTCACGTTGGTTCCTAAGGGTGGGGGGGGGGGTCACCCAGGAAACCACTTTCAGTTTTAAAATTCGCACGATTTGGGACCGCATAGCAACACATCCTAGATACAATTACAAATCATTTACTAACAGTGAATGTAATTTCCGAAGTAAATCAGTCTGCATTAAAACATCATAAAAATCGGATTTTTGGTCTATTTGTTTATTGGCGCCATGGATGTGCTAAACACAAAACCTGCAAGTGGTTTGTTTTGAAATCCGTGTATAAAGACACGGAAAGTATTTGCTCTGATTCTGTAATTTCTATACGTTGCGGGGTAAATCAAAATTGCCGACTTGAAGATAAAATTATCCTTTCACTGTGAACATCTCAGGATTTATAGAGCACCATGAACTGTACAGTTTTGACCTCAACCCAAACCAAAAAGAATATGGATTCTTTGTTTATTCTGTACTGGGGATTGGTTACATTTGTGACCACTTTTTCTCTCATGCTCCCCAGTTGATTCAGGCAGCCTTAATGGACTAAATTACAGTATCCCATGCACTTTTTCCGTCAAGGCTGCTGATTCAACTGGGAGCAGACAAAGTTGGGTCACAAAATTTACCAACCCCTGTACTGGTGTAAACCACAGCCCGCCTCGTTTAGTGTAGATTTTGAGACGCCTTCCTTAATGGCTATTTGCATGAGCGGTATGACAAATTTCCCAAATACTTAATTTTTCTCACTATTTGGTGTTCTTATGTTCCTATACATTAAAGTACGTCTGTAGACTTGTACTACTTATCTTTGCTTTATAAGCTAAAAAATCCATTTCCCATGGTTTGACTCTCTCACATTATCGCTGCTTACGCCTTTAACTCCAGGCAGCATTTTCTCCTTTCGAGGAAACAAATAATTTTTCTGGACGTTGTCATCATGTGGTGCCCTGTACATTACAGATTTTTTGTAACGATGTTTTGGCGCGTCTACACGAAATCAAAGGCTGGATGATCTTACGAACACCCGACAATATGTGTGACTTTTCCTCGGTTTTTTGAGTTTCTAATTACTCGTCTATAGATTTATGTGTAGCATGGGTTCGCAAAGACGCGAGGTAATAAAGAGAAAAGAAGTACTACTTGAGAAGGACTTTATTCACCTGAGCAAGTTCGGCTATTAGTGACGTAAGATCGCGCCCTTATACCCTGGACAGGTGAGAGGGTCATTCCGTCCGTTAGTGTTTTTTTTTTCTTTTTCGAGGCTTTTTGTAATTCATAGATTTGCTTAACCAGCCTCGTTTATTTGAGCCCTTTTGTAACAACAACAGGAGAGGTGTAACCACTCCAATCGATTTGCCTTATTCACCATCCAATACTTATAAAAAATAGATAGCTAAGAATATCGAATTTGAATGGTATCAAATAAGTACAAAATTCCCATATGACATCACTATGGCGTCATAAGTCAAGGCAATATAAAATGCAATGATGGGATGGATAGTTGCGATTTTGATCACACTACACTCCTGTGTACATCGTAAACACATCCCTAGAGAAAATCACTTCACATGCAAAAAAGGATGTAACGTTATTTTTCTTGTTCGAATCGGTGGCATAGCCCCCTAACGCAAGGCAGGGTCCGCTCCGGATCTTTTTGTTTTTTTTCAAAGAAATTTAAATGCGTTAAGGTACGTTAGGTTTGAGTCCAACCACGTGGAGTGGCTTATATCAGTGGGGAACGCTTTTCATAGAAAGAAATAGAAGAATTAATGCCGCTTTGATCATATTACAACGAATCGCTTTATTTCCGTGTTGAATACCCGTAAATACCAAGCTAATTCACTCACTGATTACGCGCGCACACATTAGAAAGTCACCCAGTATGGCAAATGAAGGTAGTGTGCATTTTCCGTCAAGCACTACCGCACACAATGATACGATTCCACGGTATCTCTCATATCCATCTTTGGACCTTCCTGTATGAAACGTTTTACATAAACCCTAGACCACCGTTTAGTAGTTGTAAACGGGCTCCGACGATTACGTACCTCTCTATGAACGATGTTTAAATTGAAATCCAACACCCCTGCAAACCATATTGTTTCGGTTCCTTTAAATTGACAACCGAGATCATGCATGATATCAACAACGATAAGCGATCGGAAATTACGTTTTTTCATGTTAGGATCTTCGTGTTTGGAATATTTTTTTCTAGCAAACCCATACGAGTAGTCCCCAATTCCCATTCAAAACACTAGGTAACTTTATAACCGATTTTTATACCACCTATAACTAAAAGCCCAGACCTCGAAGCATCGGCACAGCGCGTGGTTTTTAGTCCGCTGCTGCCACAGTGACTGACAATCGTCCGGCTTGCTCGTTTTGTTTCAAAATGACCCGTCTGTGCTTAATCGAATACTGGTTTCGATAACATTTTTTGCAGCTACATAGGAATTAAAAATTACTTGGGACAGGAGATACGCGCACATCATGAATATGGTCGTGTTGACAATAACACTGGGAACATATTATAGCGTCTTTATAATGGCCGGCCATTCTGTGGTTTTGGGAAGTCGTTTCAACACCTGCATTCTTTAAATATATCCAATTGAACAACTTTTTAACTATTTTGTCATCAATCTTGATAAGTAGTGCTACTATTATTTACATGCATGTGTTTCACTTACAGCACATAATACCGGGGGGCGTTTATCAAAATGGCCGTCAAATGTGATTGAAGGACTACCGAACTGATTAAAATTTTCCAATTTGAGCTGGTGTTTGTCAAAATAATAATTGGATGTTGGTGAAATGTCACATACTAACAGCTAATGTCTGTATTTTGGTAAAGATATAATATTAACAGAATTCCCTTTTTGAAACATTTAATGACGTCTGCAACTGGCCACCAGCATATGTGTCATGGGTATATCATTTCATTTTGCATTTTAACCAAATTGAACACAGTAAATTTTGCTTTTAACTTTTGATTAAATTCACTTCAGATCATTAAGATCACTCCGGAAAACGTGACACATATTGCTGCCAAATGCATTTAATGACTGTTTATTGATTAAAAGTGTCCATTGTCCACAGACAAGAATGGGACAAGACAAGGTGTGCCAATTCACACATCGATTGCGTCAGGACGTAGTCTTATTCATTCATAACAGGTTCTCCAAACACCATAGTTTTCAATTGGCCCTGGCTTGCATAATACTTATTTATTTTACACCATGGGCTTGGAGACAGTTTACCCAAACTAACGACAACCCATACCACAGATTGAGCCATCAGTAAAGCCAACATGCAATTTTTCTGTAAAGCACATATGCCCAACATGTTAGTAATGACACCAACCACATATTAAAATATAAAAATTCTTATTATGCATCCCTTGGCATGAGACGTTTTCCTCTAGCCAAAATTTCACCATGTGAATTTAAATTATTGCAAAGCCAAAATTAATACTCATTATATAATATCACTAGACAACCATTGAGTGTTGTGACGATAATTTTTTTCATCAAAAACCGCTCTCGCTACTCGTGAAATTTCATTCACGTAGATATGTTTTTTTAGCATGCACGAAAGAGATGCTAACAATGACTTGCTCAGTCGATATCTTCAGGTCGCCTATTGTGTTCTTTGTTAGGCGACGCGTCCTCGGGTAATAAAACTATCTGCATTTTGTCTCTAGTGGTAGTTTGACTGTTGCCTCGTCTTCATCACATACTCTCTGGTGTATAGGCTCCCAAATCATGTAGGATTTAGGCGAGTAAATTTCTCGCATTACAATTTGTCAATGGAAGTTGTATATTCCTAACTCACATGTTAGTTTTACTTGTGTATGTGCTTGCACAGGAAAACCAAATTGGCATATGCTGTTGAAAAGGTGAACTAAGTAATAAATATTATTAAATGTAAAATGGTGTTTTGATATGTATTTATTGATGGATGTATGCGCACATGTTACGGGCCGTTCTAACGCCCAAGAGAAATGGCTTTGAACCACTAGTTTGGTATTGAAAATATTTAGAACCCTTAACACACGACCCTAAGATCTGATGTGATATGTTAATCAATCCGTTACCCAAGCTTTGATCTCTCATCGGTATTCCGCGTCTCCGAACGCAATATTTTATCCAGCGGTCCCCCCCCCGATTTTCCGGCCCCCCCCCCCACTTATAACAGTAGAACGATTAGGATGGCTTTGAGGACAAGTCATTGAGTACCATAGGCTTGGAGACAGCTTTCCACCGTCAAAAAACCATCTCACCGCTGAGCCATCTGTAAAAGCCAACATGCAATTTCTGTAAGGCCACAATGTAATGTTAGGTATGACAAGCCAAATATGTAAAAATAATAAAAGGAATGCCGGTAAGGAAATGAAGGACGCCTCTTAGTTTTCATGAGAACGGAGGAACTTGTGGAAACGGTTTGATAATAAAGCGACAGCTCAAAGTTTACTTTTGCCAGCGGTTGCAAAAAACAGATGACACCCACACACACTTTACATATACTTCCCAAAAAAGTCGGTTTTATGGAAAGTATAATAACAGGCTTCAATGGGTAATTAAAATTTCAATATTGAAGACTTTTCCACCCAAGAACAACAATGGCCGCGTTGCACGGATGTGCGCTATATTATTTAGCAACGTATATGTGAGTTGCATTCTGGTTCTTGGGGTTGGAAAGACATCATTTTGAATTTGTTTCGGGGGCCGGAACCACTAAAGGGAATTGCCAAAAAACAACAACGAACTTTATACAAAACCATACCATATCTCTATGGTAAGGGCATTGCTATATACCAAGGGCTCTGTTCAGTAGACTTGGATGAGCGCATGTTAACAAAAGCTGACTATGCACGTCCTGGGGGAAATCATTAAATATACTAAAATACAGGGGAGTATTTGCTCAATACAATGGTGAATTGAATGAAAGCTATTGAACTGCGCAGGGAAGGATATAGCGCATAGTCATTTACTTGATCATAAGATATAGCGCGGTCATAGGCCATTGTGTTGTATTCAGAGTCTGCTGGTGTGAAGACGGTTATTAATCCAAGTCTAGCAACATAAGCTTAATAGGTATTTGGGTATAGTTATAAAGGGCTGCGTCATGTAGCCTCTTTTGTAGCTTATGAAGGGACAAAAGGGTCTATCTATAGGCGTCACTTACAGCTCCATGACAAGGGCAGCTATTCAAACATTTTCAGTTTCTTTATATAAGTAATCAATGGTCATTTAAATGGCGGGCATACTCTAAGCTTTCCTTTTTCCAGAGAGCATGCCCCTGAAGTTTCTCAGACTTTCTCATTTTTTTTCTTGATACAAGTGTATCTTGGGGATTAAAAACACCATGGAGTACATGATAAAAGTAGTTGTCAAACAACCAACTCAAACTTGATGGTGAAATATAATTTATCAGCGATAGAGGGCCTCCTTCTCTACCTTATCTGGCGATGCCTTCTTATGATTGAATGACCTTGATGAGACAGTTTCCGCTAACCAAAATTTTCACAAATGAATTTATATTAAATTTACGGCAACAGCCAGACTTAATTCATCATTAATCATTATATAATATCACCAGAGGTCATTGTAGCCAAGATTTAGGCTGACATACTATATTCGGTAAAAAATAACCATTTAGCCTGGTTACCCTCAACAGTCCGGGATAATTAGAATATGGATTTACGGGTGTGAATCAACTAAAGTCAAATACCTCAAGGGCTGTATAAGGCTCGAAGGGACATCCAATATCTAAGATAAATTGCAATATCATAAGTTAATTAATGCCATAGATGAAAAACCTGAGTGCAAGAAAATCTGAAACCAAATCCTCTGGGATGCCTTAACTTAATTGAAATGAAATACCTTTAATATCCGTATTTGTCAGCTCAGCATTTGATAAGTACTCTAATTAAGACATAGAGCATAATATGCAGAGCCTGAAGTCAGCTACGTCTGGCTCGCTCACATCAGATATCAGTAAGATGTAAAATCTGCCATTATTAATGAATGAAATCAACTAAATGCCAAACTAAAAGGAATGGGCAGCAGCCTTTGGCCACGAAAATGAGAAATGGTTCCAAACAAGTTTCGGAAGCCAGAAACTTGACACCCCCACCCCTCCCGCGGGGGGGGGGGGGTGGGGGGGGGTCAAGAGAGGACCAAGCATGGCAAATCTTTAAATTTACTACAAATTCCTTCTGTATACCAAATCTAAGATAGTTCATAAGATTACTTTAAAATTCCCACAACCACTAAGGCCGCGACAGAATTATTCCTTGATTAAATAAAATGGGGCTAACGCCAACAGGTACACACCCTAAAACTCACTTATACACGTAGTTTGTGGGGAAAATGGCAACTTTGAGCATGTTTCTTCACATTTAAAAATCTCACAGAGAAAAAAAACAACAAACATTTCCCCAAAGTACAGCTGAAATCACAAATAACCAAATTGAAATATGATGACCAGAGAAATTTTTGTCGAATCACCAAAACTCGCCAGATGTCAGGCCGGCAACCCAAGATTCTCTATAGTCGCCAAAGCTAGTAATTGCAAATCGATGTGAATTGATGACCCAGCGGAGAGTAATTACTCAAATTCACGGTCAAATGCCGATAAGTTGAGGGAAACATACCAGTCTTACCACTTGTCAATCATGAAATTTCATTCACTTTCTTAATATAAACTGTGCAGTTTCAACATTTAAAGCACTTTTTCCAGATGGCCCATGCAAGAAAGTTAGTCCACCCAAGATTTTTTGATCCTTACGGCAGCCAGGTTAGTGGTTGCAAACCTATATATACACAATGGGCTCTGAAATAGTAAAAAATGTCATGATCTAGACCCTTGACATCTTTGCATCACATTTCATTCAAAAAATACACTTTTGAAACGCCATTATTGATGAAGGGGGCTACTTGCTTCAGACCCTCCAATTTCATGTTGTGTTGTAGAAAGGTACTGGCTATCCAATGATATCTGTGGAAATGCGAAGGGAAATAAAAAATGGGTTTTTTTTTTTGTACTGCCAGTAGAATATGCATTAAATATAAATAATATTGGATAAATTTTCAGGAAAACAGTTCGTCCTTTGTCATTTAACTAAATAGACTCCATAGGATATCCGTGATGAAGGGAGCCCTCATTGACAGGAAATCTGAATATGCATGCCACAAGCTTAAGCTTGATCAAGATACGGGGGGTCAACCGTTCTCGGAGGATCGGACCATTGTACAGTGTTTTTTTACTAGAAACATGCGCCCCTTCTTTGCAGCCAGGCAGTGTAAACCAAGGAGTGTTCGGCTAGCAGCGAGTCAGCACTTAAAACACGTGGGGGGGGGGGGGGGAGGACTCACATGAAATGGATGGAACATTAAAACCCAAGGCATTTCGGGACTGTTAAACATGCAAAAATTATGGGTCTTTGGGTGAGGAAACCAAAATGCCCATAAATAGAGATTATTTGGGGCACAAATTGACCTTAAAGTTTCAAATCCAGGGGGTCCTTGGTGAGATTTTGGTCAAATTTTCTAAAAGGAGGGTGTCTTTGTGTGAAAATAAAAATATTCCCAAAAATAGCGGTTCTTTGGGTGAAATGGCAAATTTGTCAAAAAATATGACATTTTTTGGGTTGACGATGATGCTTAAAAAACAGGCCGGGTTCCTAACAGCCTATAGGGCATTACCTCCTACAATGTGAGGCGGGGCCACCCCAACCCCCCCCCCCCCCCCATGGTCTGGACAAGCAAAAAACAAGCTAATCTTTTACTAGTTGTCATTCGTATTTTGGTCGTGACAGATAGCTTTTGCTAGTCTGAGGGTGGCCTACTCCACTCTAGCTCCACTTATCAGTAAAATAACTCTAACAATTACAATTGCGGGCATTTCTATGCATGTGCTCGGGATGATTTAGTTATTCTGCCACCACGGTCGCACACATGCAGTTACCGTTGAGGCTGCCGAATTCATCACTGAGTGGTGGCACATACCAAATGTCATGCAAAATCATACTATATATTGGTTGGAAACAGCTCACCCCTACCGTAAGAATGTACGTCCAATGCACATTGCATGTACCGCTAAAATGAAAAAAAAAAAATCCTATTTTTTCAGTGCAAACGTTACTCACATATCGATTCAATTAAAAGTCGAGGTTGAAAGGTCCCCAAAAAACTCAGAAAAAAATTGAGACCGACAATTGATCACTGGCTTGCTCTACAGGTACCACACACTAACTCACTTATACCAGTCGTCTATGGGGAAAATGGCAACTTCTTGAGCAGTTTTCTGTACATTTTTTAAAACTCTCACAGAGGAAAAAAAACAACAACATCACCCCAAAGTACAAAGCTGAAATCACCAAATAACCAATTTTGAACATATGATGACACCAGAGAAATTTTTAGTTTCGAATCACAACTTGCCGATGTCAGACCGGCAAACCCAAGATTCTCTATAGTCGCAAAGCTAGTATTTGCAAATCGATGTGAATTTGATGCCCGCAGGAGTAATTTTCCTCAAATTCATTGTCCAAATGCCGCTTAGTTTGAGGAAACATACCAGGTCTACCATGTCAATCATTGAATTTCATCACTTTCTTAATATAACTAGTGCATTTTCAGACATTTTAAGCACTTTCCAGATGCCATGCAAGAAAGAAAGTAGTCCACCCAAAGGATTTTTTGATTCCTACGGCAGCCAGTAGTGGTTGTTAACCCACAATACCACCAACTTCGATTGAATAAATTTGAATGATTGCCAAAACAAATTGATATGGCACTCACCCAATCATGACGGGGATAGCAGAAGGCACCAAGGTTAAGGGTTTGAATAACCAAGAGCATTAGTTAGGTTTGATTGAGAGTTCTAAACTAAGCATTGCCAATTTCTTGCACACTTAGTGAGCAATTTTTTTCAGGTTGACGTAACCCTTTGCTTGCCGCATTACCCTGGCGGGCGACTTACACACTTCTTTCAATACAATTTACAAATGAAGAGCGCCCCCCATACTACATTAATAATGGTGATCGTCATATTGTGATATGCCTGGGGGGAGATTTTTGAACTGATGTAGTGTAGGGTTGTTAATGACGTTCGAGAGACTTTTTTAGCAAGGTTGGTTCAAAATTATATGCGCATGAAATGATATGGGAAAATCAAGTATGTTTCGGCTCTATCGGGAAGCTGTGAAACAGAAATTTAAATAAGGAATTTCCGTTGTTGAGTGTTGGGGTGTTTTATGTCAGTAACGTTGCGCCATGAGTCAATCCCGGAAATTGAGGGTGAAAAAGTTTACTCCTAAATATCGTATATTATGCGCGATTATAATGGTGACTAGTGAGATGTTACGTTATCTGTGTCAGGTATTACTTAGATCATTCCAGAACCCACAGTGCCATCATTGCAAGGTGACATTTAATTCTAATACGGTGACATAGCAAAATATGCAAGTATTTTTCAGCAGTGGAAAACCAAGTTTGAAATGTGAATACAATGGGAGTATTGCTGGCTGCATAATTATAGCTGCGCGGAACCGTGTTTGTGTGCGCGTTCAAGCATGGTTTGCATGGTTAACACGTACAATGTACACACATCGATTGTGTTGGTATTACTTAGTCAGTCACCCAAATGTACTAAACATGCGCGAATTGCATCGGTGACCAGGCGTCGGTGGTTGTCCCTAGAATCTGTGATACAGGCGTCATGGAGGAGAGCTTGTTTGTGTGGGGCCCCCAATTGGCAATATAAACAGACAAAAATAATCCCGACCCAAATAGCATATTTCTACAAGTCAGATTATAAAACACAATACTTTGCACTAAATATTCCTCCCCCACATCTCAAAAAACACAAAATAACCAATGCTTCTACTGGGGGGAAGAAAGAAGGCACCAACCAAACATAGAGTTGAGATTAAGGAAGCCAAAAGCTTTGGCCGAATTGGCATAAAACAAAGAAGGAAGGTCCATTGTAAAGGAAAGACTCATACCAGGGTTTTCTTTTAAATGGTTATAAAAATAGAAAAATTTTTAAAAAATTGAAACTTAACCCACACATATACAACAAACACCAATTACATGCCACCGCAGCTTAAGTTGGCGCAATATAAAACATGCTAAAAACTGAAACCAAAAACCCCAAAAAAGTTTGATGCAAATTGCAAAATGGGAAAACCCAAATATGCATAAAAAAGTTACGCCTAAAACTGTACTATTACGATAACTCATACATGTTTCAAACCAGACACAAGAAAGTATTTAAAGGAATAAACACTGGGGAAAATATGTGCCTAAAATATTGCACCGATAAGCATTTTGGTTTAAGAACAAGCAAAATTGGTATAATGCTGATGCAATAAATATTATAAAAACATTAAGAGTTTTCCCGTCTTAAGCCAATGACCCTTGCGGAATGTAATGATAGGACAAGCCCAATCCTCAAATGAACGCGCGCACATAACGAAGGACAATAGGGCAATTTTAACCAAATTTGAAAATTCAACAGCTTGTATACAAATGATAGCCTATGACCTTGGAAAACATATAGTATCCAAAGGCCATAAAAGGGCTCACTTAGTGGCTAAACACAACAGAAAATCAAGCCCTTTCTGGATTTATTTAGAAAATAATTAAGCTAAGTGTATCAATCAAGGAAGGCAATTTAGAATGCCCATATACCACAATCCAAACCACGTCCCACACCCATAACTAACAATCGACAGAACCGTTATCAACATTGAGAGACCCGTAATTACCACAAGGTACAAAATAATTATCACGGCCGTGGTATTATGTGGTTGTAGAGCTTGTTATTGATAATTAATACTATTAAGCCAAAAAAACCACCACACGGAAAAGCTGTAATTTTTAATATGGGTAAGCAAATAGAGGGTAGTGCCGTCTTAATCGATTGGCTAGGAACAAAAATAATGACCGGAATGTCATGTACCGTAATTACAGTTCAATCAATTTAATGTGCGTGCAACCTTGGAAATTAATACGTAGGAAAAATGCCAATAATGTGGTGCAAATAAACAGCGGTGTCTGATTTGATTCTGTTGAACAAAAGTTCGCATTGCGGGTTGTGAGTCAAAGGCACACAAACCAAGTTAGGAGCGGGCTAAAAGTCTCTATGGTATTGAAAAAAAAAAAAAAAAAAAAAACCACACAGATTACCCAACTCTTTTTTTAAATCTTGAGGAGTTCCTATATATATATGTGCCGCTGACCCTTTGAAGAACAAAATAATCTATGCCCCAATATATTATGGACCCCCCAAACATGAGAATAAAATCTACAAACCCAAACTGAACAGTTGGAATTCCAGAGCCCAAAAACTTCAGACTTAGATTTGAGATTTGAGATAATGCGAGGAGGTTCTTTAGTTGGAAACAACAACAAAAGCATGCAAAAAATAAATAGATACCAGGGCTAGATAACCCCATGCGAATTTTTGCAGGCTCAACAATAAAACATGAATGCTCTTAAAGATTTCATTCAGACTGATGGCTATGCAAATCACGAATGCCTAACAAGTCAGGTACCTGTAAAAAGGCCCCAACACAATTGAACAATGCGCCCTCTCCCCAAAATATGCGATACATGTAGATTGAGACTACATGATAGCGTGTTAACATGACATTATAGAGCTGTGACCTTCAAACATACACATATAAAAAGCAAAATGCAAAAGGTGTGCCCGGAGGCGGACCCAGCATTCTATCACTGTGTTTGGGCCTGACTCAATAGATTTTAATGATGATGTGGGGGTTCGCCACACCTCCCGCACTGCAGACTTTTGCACTCCCAGCATATTCTGACTAACCATTCAACTCCTCGATGCGAGAGAGACAAGCACGAGGGTCAGTGCCATGCCCAAGAGAACAACGCCTGTGACAACGGGGCCAAATCTTACAACTTAAATACATTATGACCATCGACCATGAACAACTGCCCACCAAATGTGATTTTAATAGCTTCTGTTTAATTATTAAGCCTGCAGCAAATCAAATATTTTGGACAGACTAAGGTTTTAAGGGACTCTGGAATGGACTGGGAATAAACTGTAGGGGTTTAACCCAAAACAAAAAATGTTATTTTCCGGGTAGTTACCTCATTAACCCATAGCCTAGCATTTTCAAAGCATTTTTCAAAGAAAATACTGCATGAGCCGCCATGTGTGGGCAAACTAGGCAAACAGAAGGGAAACATTTCACATGTGTGGGGGCATATTGTAAACCGCACAGCACCCACATATTACAAAATTTACAAAAAGGTACCAATGCTCCTCACTTATTAATCGCACAAATCAATCTCGGAGGGTCATATGCAAGGGATTTCAAAAATAATTGCAACCAACTATATACGAATGCATTCCTTAGATGAAAAACACACAAAGGTTATTATATCAAGGATAACCGAATTACTGGTCCTGCGTTTTAAAACGACAGAACCCAAATGGCACACAGTTACTGTGCCACTTATTGTGCGTGTGTGAGCGTGTGTATAAGCGTGCGTGTGTACATAAGTGAGGAGAGTGTGTGCGTGCGTCTAATAGTGGTGTATATGTTTCTTGATAAGCGGATCTTTGGTTGGAGAGCTTTAGCATTTTACTTTTCATTGAAAGGCTCTGCTATACTTGTATACAGAAACTTTCACCCTGGAAATGAATGCTTTCATATGTTATGTGAACGCACCGTCAAAAAATTGGCGTGTGCCCCCCCCCCCCACTGTTTGCAAGAGCGCATGATTAAATAACTATAAATAAATATGCCGCTAAGACATATGCAACTTACCAAACCAATAAATAAAAGTAGTTTGAACAGTATGGACATTTGGTTCCAAAAGCAACAATACCTTCAATTTTGATTTGGAAGTAATGGGTTCCCTAAACAACATAATAAAAGCGACGGAACTCTAATAAGGAAAAACACTTGATATATTTTAAGCATGCCAGATATTAGCAAACACAGTAATATCATGCAGTTTTTCAACTTGTATGTGCAAAGGGACAATATGGGCATTAACAGCCTACTAACCATGACGAGCTATTAAATAAGCTACAATGGCATGAATAGCTTATACGAGAGAATTCAATCAACAAAGTTGAATAAGGCCTCGATTCCATTAAATGAGAATACAACGAGGATTATAAGCTAGTATAATGCCAAATTCCGCTTTGCACAGACATCCCAAGGGGTGTGAAAACGCATTCAAAACCAGTTCGTTCCGTGCTGGGCGCTGACATTTTGAAATTGCACGGCAATAATTATCAGTTGGGTGCTTGGTACACACACATAATTGTCAATCCCGATACAAAACAAATCCGCCAAAAATATTCAGGTGTTGGATGTTGGGGGCCTATTGGGTGGTTTAAATTTTGTCCTACCATGGCCACACAAACGAATGAAATGGACACATCAGTCGTCTTGATTTAAATAAACCGCCTTAATGAATACATCTTTTCACCTAAGGTCGCGCATTGAATTATAAAAAAAAAAGAGTATCTGAGCACAATGATCCAGGTACACTATTATTACACCTGGCAACCCTCTAACACAACTTTTAATTTGTTATCCAATACCGATTAGTGTATATGCAAGCGGCACCCACAGTATGTGGAAGAAGCGGGGAGGCAGGCAGCCATGATTATATGTTGGTACTCTAGGTTTTCTTTTGTGGTCGGCAAAACATGCGAGACAGTAAATTTCTAAAGATTACTTTACGTTTTGCCTCTCTATATATATAGAACCTCTTGATACGCACCCGACCTAATTGACATGAGAAAACATGGTACAATTGTTGAATCAATTTGCTGATTATCAATATCAATTGATACGACTTAAGCTTGTAGCTATTCGAAGACAACAGTATTAACATGCAGTCCAACTTGTTTATGTGCAAATGTCATTATAGGGGGAAATTACCATGAACAACAAACGCTGAGGCAACTATTTAGCCACAAAGGTGGTAAAAGCCGCTAACCAGTAATGAGAATGCTATATTATATATAGACATGGGGAAGGTAATGGGAGGTTTTGGTTTAGTTTTTGTCATATACCAAATTTTGACACCAATGTTTTTCCGATACAGAATTTCAGGAGAAATCTGAAAATCATGAGTGTCATTTTTAAAATGTGTTCTTGGGTGTTTTATAAGGGGGCAAAAATTTTACAGGGGTAAACAATAAAAGGGTTAAATTGTTTTAAAATTTATACCAGTCTGTTCGGCTGCTTATAGATTTTAATAAAGTACAGTTTGCCATAATTACGACCTATTGTTTTAGTCAATAGGCTCAAGAAAGTTCAAGGTCATTATTTTATAGAATGGTCCGATTTGTTGAAACTGCTTTTAAAATCGTTCATTGGGTCATATGAATAGAAAATGTAATAGAGATTCTGTGTTTCGCCTTTAAAGTGAGACTTTGAGAGAGATACCTAGTGGTCTCCCATAGGACCCTGTGACCCCGGCCATAATTTTGCTATTAATTATTATAAAAAACGTCATTGACAACGCGACCCTTTATATTTTCGGTTCTGTACGTAGACGAAACAATTTGGCACCATTTTTAGAACAAACCGATGAATCTGAAATTTTACCCCCAGTGTGACCTTGAACCGTTTTACCTTGTAAACTCTTGTACGATAAACTCTCAGGTAGGGCAAACTATAACCTTTCGGTAATCTTGAAGGTACTGAACATGCTGGTTATACTTTCAAACACATTTGCCCCGTTTTATATTTTCCCCTGTTTATAAAAACCAGTGTAAACCTTGCCCCCTAGAATTAATCAAAGAACAATTTTAAAAAATGGACACCATGATTTTGGAATCCTCATACAATTTGGTTGATTGAGAAAAACCTTGGTTTGCAAGATTGTATATGAAATTTTCACAAAAAATACAGTTCCACAGTACTATATAGGGACGAAGCAATAATTATACCAACGTTAAGATTATAATTCATGGAATGACTAGACCGATTGCACATAAAGTTGAAGTGTTATTATACCACGGGGAGTGGAAGCCCATTCAAAACCATAGTCGTCCGTACTGGGCGCTGACATTTGAATATTGCACGGAAAATAATTATTAGTTTGGGTGCCTTGTATCCACAAATAATGTCAATTCGATACAAACAATCCGGCAAATACAGGTGTTGGATGTTGGGTGCTATTGGTGGTTACAATTTTGTCCTACCATGGCTACACAACGAAATGAAATGACACGTCAGTAGTCTTGATTTAAATAAACCGGCCTCAATGAATACCATCTTTTCAACAAGAGCGCATTGCTTATGGAAAAACGAGTATTGAGCACAGTGAGGCAGGTGCACTATTATACACCTGGCCACCTCTAACACACATACATCAATTTGTATCACTACGATTAGTATTATGCAAAGCGGGCACAACGTCAGAAGCGGAAACTGCAGCCATTGCTTTCTATTGTTGGGACTCTATGTTTTCTTTGGTGGTCGGCAAAACAATGCGGACGAGAATTTCTTAAGATTACGTAACGCTTTACCTCTCGATCTATATAGAACCTCTTTGGTCAGACCGTGGCCTCAGGTGACTAGCATGTGACGGTTATGAATGGTCGCATTGATTACTGATGATTACTAATAAACCATATACTGATTCAATAAACTTGAATGGTCTAGTTGTAGCTTAACCCGTGAAAAAAGTCAATAACAGCCTTTCCACAGGCTGGTTGATTTGGAGCACAGAACTAAACAGTGCAGTGGTTGGTGATAATAAACAGACTGACAGTTCACCCACAACGACTGTTCCTTACGCTGTTCATTCGGCATTTTCAAGTTATGTTCTGGAGCTCGAGTCTCACAATTCTCGCCAAGTAAATACTGCATATATGGAGAAACGACGGCACCACTTTGAGGTTTGTTCACACCAAAGTAGTTATGCGTATCACAAAAACTAATAGTTTAGTGTATCAATCTGCAGAATTCTGCTTCTTAACACAATATGAATGGACGTTGAATTGACTTTTTGTTTGTCTTTAAATATGCACGGAACAGGTTCTGATGAAAATCACAAAACACCAAAGCCTGAATTATTGACATTAACTACATGTCAACATTAGAGTTAAATAATCTGACGCAACGTCTTACCCATTCTCAAGACACAAAATTCAGTGATTTTCGAAATAAAAGTTAAAACAAAATAAAGAAGATGTAGGACGCTACTACCCTCCCCATCTCATCCTGTTTAGCTTCCACCTTCCCCACTCATAATCGGCAAGGAAATAGCTCGGTCCTATCAGCGTCACGCATACTCCCCGCAAACAAGATACGGTTATTACGTCCAATGGATTATTGGCTAGTTTATTCTTACATCATTCGAAACACTGAAGTGGCGAATATACTAAACAGCATACAGAAGGAAGATAGGAACACAGTTGAAGCCTGCCATAGTTTCCGATCAAGATACGTTAAAGACATAATCATTCAGCCAAGGGACAATTCCTTTAGCAAAACTCAATTTATTGTACGTAACCAAACCCATGACCTACTCCTGCGACAGAGCTGATGCCTAGGTGTGACAGGTTGGCGAAAAAAGGCCAAATCCCGGGTGAAAAGTCGACGCCCATTGGTCAACTGAACCGCAAGCCAACGGGATGTGATTGGACGAGGACTGGCTTTTGTACAGTAGCCAAACAAATCACAGAGACCAATGGCCCATACACCCATTTTCTGCGGTGGACAAATCCGTTTTTCCTCCGAATATAAATTCTCATAAAGTTATTTTGTAAGTTTATTAGGTGGGAGGGTACATGTGTTGCACAATTCTAATATTTAATATTTAAAAAAAAAAAAAAAAAAAAAAAAAAAAAAAACCCTAGCCAAAAAAAAATTCCCAAACCCCTTTGGGAAAAACATATGAGAATGGCTTCTTCAAATGGACACCATTCTGCCTTTTCGGTATATTGTTGCCAGTATCTGTATTTCCTGTTACACTGTTCAAAAGGCTTGGAAAAATCTACAAACACAATTGAAGCTTTTCTCTGGAAATTCTCAACTCTTCTATGATCTCTGGGGGCAAGTATATGAGGTAGGGTAGTTATTGGAGCCTTTGCGAAAACCGTTATGGTTCCGGCTGAGAATGGGATATATGTGAGGAGTGATTCTTTTGAGCAGCATGGAGTTGTAATCTTAGAGGCCAGTGGTGACAGTGGGATTCCTCTTAGAGGAATGCTGACCTCTTGTTGACACGGCAGCTTGGTAATCCTGTTTCCCATTCGGTGTTGTTTACAAATTCTAACAGTTGATCAGGATAGTGATTCTTCCAGACTACTCCAGGAATGTTTTGGTCGGGACCAGGTGTCTGGTTGTTCTCGTTTCTTCAGCAATCTGAACTCCTCTATATGAAAGGTCCCGTCTGATGGGAGGGTGTCTGCTATCTTTGATTGAGAAAGGTTCATCAAGGTAGTGTTTATTCTGAACTTGGCTTCGCAAGTAGAGAACTAAAGTGCTTAAACCACGTGTCAGGCGCTCTTCAGTTGTTCACTTTGATTCTTATAGGTGGGGTAGCTTCTTATCGGGCAGGTCCCTCAAGCCTCCCAGGCAGCAGGCATGCTTGTTACTTCCAAGATGTAGGGCGTCAAGTACTTCAGCCTTACACTTAACATGCTCCACAGCTCACCACATTGAAGCATCATCAAGTGTAGCTTTAGCGGCATCAAGGTTCTTTGTGGAGCTTCTGGTGGATTTTAGTACGGTGCTTCTTGGCTGCTGACTTTGTCGTTGGAGGCCAAGGCATAGTCTTCTTCTTTCTTCTGGTAGGCTCGCCAATGCCGTTTCTTTTGTTGGCCTGAAGTGAGGACATTATTTACTGCGCTGGAGTTCTTGTCTTCAAGCTCATCAACAGAGTTTTGAACCTGTTATGTACTGCTACAGGTAAACTGCTCACAAAGCTTTGTATCCCCCCCTAAACCTTCCTCTAGTCATTATTTCATGGGATCTCTGGGAGGTGGTTACTCTGACGATAACTATTGGCTCCTGCAAGAGACACTTCTGTGATCAGACTTAACAGCTTCAAAAGTGTTGTGGCTCTTGAGTTCTTCATGCTGTTTAATCCACTTCTTTCTGACCAGAATATACATGTAGTCCCAAGTTGGACAAGTTCTCCATTTGGGGCGGCGCGGGTGTCCACAGTCTAACTGATGATTTTGGAATTTGGCATTAGTGGCAACAAGGTTTAAATTGTTCCATGAAGTCTTCTTGTACATTCATTTCTGTTAGACTCGGTTGTTGGCACGTGGAACAGCGCCGTCTTCAGGCCCAAGCTTATAGTTGTAATCTCCAGGATGTACAGAAAGAGTATGGGCTGGACTGTTACTGGTGACAGGGATGTAATGCTAACATATCTCCGCCAACTACTGTTGTCCCAGATGAGACTGTAAAGGCAATTGCCATAGGATGATAAACCCATATAGCTTTGTGCAGACATGGAGGGCCCACAAAGGAGTTCCTAACAAACTACTGGAATCCTCCAATTAGATACTATGCTTTCCCTAATTCTTTTGTAGTCGTGGTTGATTACATCCTCAGAGTCTTGACATCATTAACAACAAAAGGATCAAAGCGTTCTAGACGTCAAACAAAAGTCAGCATCTCCACAGCCCTTGACCACGCAGTGATTAGCTCTAACAGCTGATCTGAATTGGGGCACCAGATCTACAACATCACTGAGAATGCGGAAGACAAAAGTCGGCCTACTCTAACTGCAAGAAGACTGAATATATGACGTCAATGAGGAAGATGATCATTAACCTATCTGCACTATACCGACGGTAACCAACTCAAAGAGGTCAGGACTTCCTTAAAGTATCTAGGGTCCTATTGCCGACAGCAAGAAAAGACGTTCCTGTCACGCAAAGGACACAAGTTTGGAATGTCTGCAATAAACTACACCACTTAGGCAATCTGGTATCTCCAATTCAACCAAGCTTGAAAATTCTTAGAGCCTGTGTAGAGAGGATCTTGTATATGGATCTCAGACCTCGACCATGAAGAAAGAGCTACAAGGTAGTACTGGAGGCAACACCAAGCTTTTATGCGAGTACAAAACATATCCTGCGTGACACAAGACCAAAGCAACAGATATATGGAGATATCCCTCCAATTCATCTTATGTTGCCCAACGCCGTGCACGATTGCCGGTCACTTCATCGTTACGATTGGACAGAGTCTCAGACGTCACGGTTGGAAGTTACCCGGCCAAAACAGGGGTCGTCACCCCTTTAACTACATTGATGTGATTGCTCGAGACATCCAGCAGGATCCATCTGACATCCCACAACCTAATGAAAAACAGGGGAATTGGCGGCTACATGGTGAACAGAATCTCGGCGCGGCCGTTAGATAGATAGATCTGTATTTAAATATAATTTGAACACATTTTCTACCATTTTAAATAAAAACTTATAATTGACTACATGATTAAGTAGTACACATCCTGTTTAATTAACATGGTGTTCATTTACATGTTAATAACACTAACACTGAAGGGCACTTCACCAAACTGGCTGCCAACTTGCCTTGAAAACAATTTATAAACCACGAATCAAGTCCTTGTTAATAGGCCAGCACTAATCAAAAATAACAGTAACGTAACAGACTGGTCTGAATGGGAAATGTATAGCTCAATCGACCAGGAAAGGCGGGAAAAGGAAGAGATAGAGATGGAAGAAAGGGGAAGAAGCGAGGGAAAGATACAGAGGGAGTGAAGGGCAACACGCTGACTGGACTATTTCTTTTTTTAACACGCATAGCCAGACATGCACGTACAGTCCAACCCCTGCCAATTTTGGGGAGGGGGAGCGTCAGTGAAAAACAAGTGAGATTGGATCGAGTTGTCACTTATATACAGCTGGGGTTGGTAATTTACTGCACCCACTTTGCCTGCTCCCAGTTGAATTCCACAGCCTTGACGTAATAAAGTGCAGGGAATAACTTTACTTTTTCCGCAAAGTGACTGAATTCCAACTGGGAGCAGAAAAGTGGGTCACAAATGTACAACCATCACCCCTGGCACCAAAAAGTAACTTTGGCTGTTTTTTCGATCATAATTGTGCCAAAGTCCCGTTAATTTGGTAAGTTTTCGACATATACATTTTGTTGCCTAGGTCGGGCTCTCCATTAACACCTTGCTGTAAAAAGCCTGCAAAAATGGCTGAGATAGAGGGCCTGGAAGACGTAAAACCTTCAAAAACAAAAGTTACAGTTTTTGGCGTTTCAATGGCCATGCAGTGTACTGCGACAGAAACACGCTGACCCACAATCACTATTGCATAGCGTTCTTAAGTCGGAAATCCTCTTTGTGTAAAATCAATACACCGATTATTGTGTTCTACTAGAGCACTTTTGGGCCATAATCTGCTCACCTATAGGGAATGTTTAACTCAAACCATAAACGCTGATCACCCGCACAGACTAACCATTAAGAATACTGTAGAGCTTATCAGTTAGTTCGCAGGTCACCCAAGTACTATGTTACACTAAAAATTTTGAGTCCATTTTCCAAATACAATAGGCAAACGACCTTTTTTTGCCTGTCCACATTCCTCCTCACACATCGGCTATCAATCGATGAAAACAGTCCATCCTTACGGCATATGAAAATAATTTCCGTGATGCAGTAAAGGTAGGTTATACATTTTCCGTGATCTTCGCTTTCTTAAAACAAATAGAATAACACTTAACAGTGTTTTTTGTAGCACACAATTCAATTATACTTTGGGATGCTTTAAAATTTGGTGTAGTTTCCACACAGCCGACAACACTCTGGGTTATTGTTCTGACTGCCATTGTTCAAATACCGTGTGTCCAAAAAACCGCAACACTTAGTGGTAGCAGCCATAATTTTGAACAAAACAGTGACTACTTATTCTTTTTTGTAAGATAAGATGGAACTGTCAGCTAATATCCCTGAATAGTTCATAAAGGTAGATCATTTTTTTTAAAGATATGACCCCAGAATGAATCTCTAAACTTCAACCACACCATTTTCCCTTTTAAGAACAGCTATTGCAACAGATATTTAACATTAGAATGTTTCCATTGGTATAACAGCTAAAACATGCATTTTAAGTACACACTTAAAGATCGAATTATTAGGAATGTATGATATAGAGAACCAAAACTTTGTAATTGTAGAAAAAAGATGCATTGGATTAGAGTTAAATCATTCATAACCAGTTTTGGTTACGGCACGCAAAGAATTATCTTACCCCAACTTAATGACAGAACGAATGACTGTATTGTTAATTAAGGTTGTTGTAAAAAACATAGGTTTTGACTTTCTAAAGTTTGGAATGTAACATTATTTCATCATAGTTTATATCTTCTTGAAACATATTTTTATCACCATAAATAATGTTTTTCATTATCATTTAAGTATAATTATGTAAATGCGTCATTTGACCCAGTAGACGTTGTTCTGCAAGAAAGTTGGGCAAGTAAATGTTGTTTGCAATCATATTGTATTTGCCATTCTGTTCTCTCTGCCAGTCGCTTGGTTCCACCTCATTTTTGTAAAATGGGTTCTGGCTTCTCTGCGGGTTATTTTATTGTTGGGGTCATATCTTAAAACTATTGAGTCTACCTGTATGAAATTTTCAGGGGTATTAGCTAACAGTCCCATCTCACCTCACAACAAAAAATAAGTAGTCACTTGCTTTTGTCACAAACCTTATGGTGCCTGCCACCATGTGTTGCGTTTTTTTGGGGACACACGGTAGAGTCCTTCAACAGACTTTAGTAGGCGTTTGTGAAATTTTGTATCCGAGTTTTTAATAATGGATTTAAAACAAAATACACGACCGGTTAGAAGTTTTTCCTGTATAAAGGGTTCAGTGGTATAAAAGTGAACATTTTTGACAAAAAAAAATCTACACGTCCTTTCGATTTTTCTTGGGAAATTCGAACTAAATGTCCGTGTTTTCAAATGACAGTAGTTGCGAGAACTGATGCTGGTGTAATACATGCACAGCGGGATGTTTGTTTGGCTGCTGTGTTGAGTTTAATATAACTTCGGAATTCGTCACTTTTAATCGTGTTGTTTTAACGCGGAAACATCTTTCATGTCATATGACACCAACTTAAACTTTCGCAACTTTCGCAACAATAATACATGATTTTATAATGAATTCAGGTATTTTGGACCTCAAATCAGGACATTTTTCCAGACTGTTTTTACCGCTATTCAGGTCACGCCGAATGTAATTGTCTTCTCGTGTATTAGAATAAAGAAAAAACGCATGTTGGCTGACCTCGTGATGACTGTTATCATGATTGACTGTTATATACAAGCTGTCCTAAAAAAATTAACACTCTGGACAAACACACCCATGGGTCGTTGTGTTTGGTATCTTTGTCAATCCAATACAATAAGCTTTTTAATCTGCCATTTGTTTCATTCCAATCCCATACTTAGAACAAAAGATATCTTTTCCGTTTATAGACCAAACACTTTGGTGTCCGATTTCTGCATTTAGCCTTGAATGCATGACGCACCATGAATACACTTAAATCTTGCCATTTTTTTTCTTTTAAAGAAGAACTTTCCAAGTTTACTATCCCTGTGTTTTACCAAGCTCTCATCGTTGGATATACCACAACTGCTCAGCTAAGAATAGAAATTTGGGTTGAGTTAATTGCCACTCTTGTCCGTTATGGGTCCCTGTTTGGCCTGATACTTGCCAGGCAGAAACATAACTCGATCATCTCATTTCGTAAAGAGTTGAAGGAAACACCATCCCAAAAACAAACATCGGTAACAGCAATTTCGGGGTAGGAATATTCTTAAGTACATGCTGTCCCAAAAAATGTTAACACTCGGAACGACGACATTTTGATAAAAAGAAAAGTACGCATCGGTCTTTGTTTGGTATACATTTAAAGCCAATAAAATAAGCTTTAATATTCCATGTATTTCATTCCAATCCGATACGTAAAACAAAAGATATGCTTCATCAATTATGAGAGGGCAAAATCCACTTGGTCCGATTTCTGCCTTAGAACACTTGGAATTCATGATGCAACATGAATACACTTGGCTTCATATCACATCTTCTTTCCATCTTAAAAAGAAAACAAATATATTGCAGTGTTTTTCTATTTAAGAAAGACCTCGAGATTCCTGCCACCGTGTTTTACCAAACGTTCATCGTTGTATCTACCGCAACTGCTCTTCTAAAAAGAGAGTTCTTGTTATTCTGGTCCGTGGATCTGCATGGCCTTCCACTGGTGCCTTTATTTCCAATTCTGCCTGCTTTATTAGACCATGTAGGCTTATTATCAGAAGTTTCTTTTTCTTTTTTGTTTACTTTCGTGTTTTTGTTGTTATTCTGCCTCTAGAATCATAGATTTTCTTGGGAATCCAATAAAGAAGTGTCTGATTGTTTGGTTTAATTTGGTTCGGTTTAACATTCTGGGTAATTTTGAGCGATTTGATAGGGCTACTAACTCTGCTAATGAAAGTGAACTGATTAATATTTGAAAAATACATAGTATTGCTGATCATGAAGACAATGATCACACTTTATGACAATAATGAAGTTCAAAATGGATTGTCAATATGTTCAATAGCTTCAATTACCAATCAATAACACAATCAAAAACCCAATTTTGAGTATGTTAGAAAATCATGTTTCACACAATCTTACAAATGTAACCACTGCAAATCGGACCAATCCGAATTTGTACTCTCCTTTTTGATGAAGCAGATCTGTTGTTTTACATATCGCATTGAAATGAAATAAACGGTAAATAAAAGCTTATTTAGTTAGCTTTAAGAGCATACCAAACAGAGACCCATGCTTACTTTAGTTATTTACAACTTGCCTGTGTTCCGAGTGTTAACATTTTTTGGGACAGCCTGTATTTGTTTTTTCTCTTAAAAACGTGTTCATTATCACTGGCTTTTACACTAATAAGGTACCACTTTAATTTAACTTGAACAGAGACATATCACCATCATCTTTTTTAAGCAGTGATTCGCTTCATTGACGGCCATGGATTTATATGGGAATACGTGAACATGTTGAACGTTTGATGTCGGAGAGAAAATCCTTATGATTTTACCATGACAACCTCTTACTACTTAAATTACTACTAACGACGGAAAACAGAATTTTGCAAACAATAAGAAGACAGCAACGAACAAAAAGATACCAAACCTCAAACCACTTGCATTGAGAGACGATGCATACTTTTCGGGTGTTGGTAATTGGTTTCCTACATTGTGGTGAGTCTACGCTTAGTTCATTCCAGGCTATATCTAACTTTCGATTTTTAATGACTCTTTAATTAGTTAGGACTGCAAATTGGTCGGGAACTCATCCGCTCGGTACAACAAAATACAACCATTTTTTTCGAAGTTTAAAGCCAAAAACGTTAGGATCTGATGTGGTGGTATTTTTAATTATATGTCTTTATTTTATAGATTGCATGAATAGTCCAGATGATACTGTTTTGGTAAAACGTGTATTAATTGGGGTGTTTTGGGAGAGCGGGCCTTTTTGGGCTAAAAATGAAGGGAATTTTTTCTTTTCTTTAAGAAAACAGACAAAACACCAACATTTTGTAGGCAGTGGCATCACGACATTGTGTGGAGAACCTGTAAGACGAAGCAAAGAAACCCCTGTTTGGGTTAAAAATGGAAAAACCGGGAGAAATGCACATGTAGCTAAAACACTAAAATTGCAGTCAGGAAAGATAAAAGCAGAGGTATTTGAATAAAGAAATGTAATCTTAGTTTAAAAATAGCAAAATTATTCACAAATTTAATGTTTACCTATATTGCACCTTACCAAGCCCTTTTTGTAACACAGTTTACCAAGGGAGGTGGTACCACCCCTCGAGAATTCATTATAAAGCACCCGGTGCTTATGATTTTTGATATCAGTGGATAGCTATGGTCCTTCTTTTCATTGACACCAAAATAAAGTACCACATACCTAGTATGGCGTCACAATGCTGTCATCAAGTCCGCGATTAGCAAAATTGGCATTTTCTACAGAAAATAGGGGAAAATCCATTTTGCGCTAAAAGGGTAGGAAATATCGGATTTTCCATGCGGTTTTTCAGCTCTAATGATGGCAATTGACAAGTTTTACATAAGCATAGAGTTTTAGAGCCATTTTTAACATAATATTTTTAAAAATGCACCATAAAATATCCGTGGGTGGCAACCCCCTCCCCCCCCCCCCCCATTAATCCCTTGAGGTATACACTAACCCCAGTGAAGGTGATCTTTTGCTAAAATGACCTGAAAGGATTAGGAATGATGTACCTAAAGTGTTTCTGAACCTTTGGCATTTAAGCTGCACCGTAAAACTTCACTAGGGGTGGAAACCCCCTCTGGTACACGAGGTGTAATACCCAGTTTCATATTAAAGGTCAATGGGTCCATCGCGAATAGCCTCTCCTAGAATGGTAAAAAATTGGTATCAGAAGAAAGCCACGGTTTGTTTTTTCCACTACCCTGCGAAAATCTAAAAATGTGTGGTTTCCGATGTTATAGCGAAAATATGCCCCATTTGGTCGTGAAATATTATTTTTTACACATACAGGGGGATTACAAATCATTTTTTAACTCTTAAGGCTGACTCAGAGATTTCGAATATGTGTAGTAATAAAATAGTCATCTAGAACTAAAGAGAGTTAGCTAAAATGCTTAATTCCAAGTTTGAGATGAATCGGATTTTTACGTTTTCATGCAGTAAATAAGTTATGCCCAGTAAACAGCGCCATAGGAATACAGTGTATCACAAATTTTCCCGGATCCGGAATTTTTATAACAAGGTTGTGATTTTCTATATGAGGAGTTCAATTTGAGCTTCGTTATTTCCCACAATAATTATTATATATGGACAAGCATCATGTACAGCAAAAACTGCATTTGTTGAAAATTGAGTTGGCCCTCTTCGGGAAATCTCTGAGTCACTTTAAAGTGGGTTGAAATTCGTCGCTGGAACTTACCTATGGGGTTCCAGTGAAGGGTTTAGTGAAGGCCATTCTTATCAAGATAACCAAAATTTCTAGACCTTAAATCGGATCATCCCCCTTTAATATTAGCTACAGCCTGTCTAAAAAAAATGGTACAATCAACAAAAAAATTGGTTCAATATGAAATTTTCAAAATAGTCATTCTTACTTTTGGCATAATATTAACGAACAAAGACAGGTTTCCAATGGTGTTTGTTTTTCATCTTATTTGCTTTTGTCAAGTCCAGAGATATGTCATTTACTGCGATAACAAGCAAATCGATTTTGTCCCACTTTTATGCATGGGTAGAGTTTGCTTTCGCCCAGTTTGCATGCTGTCTTAAACCTCCAAACAAAGATGCACCTGGACAAGCGAAACCAAAACCAGATTTAAAGTAACAAAGAAGTCTAGTTTTTAATCGACACAAGTTTTTATAGTCAACATAATCAGTTTCAATGATAATATCTTCTTTGCTAAAGAATAAACAATACACTAGTTATTGCACGTCAAGAAGGACTTGAATTTATTCAAATGGTATCTGTTAAAATCATGCCAGAAGGAATGTAAGTGCAAACCAAAATACACACTCCAAATCACAAGAAATAGTTTAAGAATATGCCCTATCTTGTGCATTTACTATTGGGTTGAAGTCAGTAAAAATTTGAATTTGGAAAGCAAGATCATGTTCGTTTCTGATACTAAGACCATACATAAAAACCTCTCCAATCCCGGTTGCCTGAAACCACACCCGGCTGACGCTCATGGTTCTCTTCTAACAAAGAACAGAATGTCGAATGCTATTCACATTATCTTACAAGCCAGAGCTTACTGATCATAACTTCAACTTCCACCATTAGTACTTTTAGAGTTTCTTAAGAGTTTCTTCTTTATGAAGTTTAATCTTCCTTTTTAAAGAATTTTCATATCTGCCCAAGTGTGAATAACTTATGTTTAACAATTCATCACACACCGTTTTCACTCAACCATAAAGTGGCACAAACTACTCGACTTATTGTGTTCCGCATAAAACTGTGAGTTAATCTCTCGTTGAAACAGCAAATGAGATGAAACAAAATCCTGGAAAGCCTATATTTTTTCCTTTAATGTATGTACAATACAACTTTTATGTAGATTATAATAGTTGAAAATCGGTTTTTTTTGATTGTACCATTTTTTGAGACCGGCTGTAGTTTGAGTGAGTAAAGACAGGGGATAATTTTATTTTTCCGAAAATACCTAGCACTTTGGGAACTGATAGTGATCCAAGGATCAAATTAGATGAGGTACAAGCTAACACACAAACAATATACGCTAAAAAATTTAGCCGTGCCAAACCTTTATTCTTCTGGTTTCAGTCATCTGTCGTAATTGGATAAATACGAAATATTTTAGGTTTACAAAAAAGTCAGAAATTTTCTTATATCCTTCCAATGTTTTAATAGTAAGAGAAGAGTGGGGCCATGCAGCTACTTTTATTTAATTGGGAACACAGACGGTTTCAATGCTGGCTACTGTTAAGTTGAATTGGTTTCATTTAAAAGTTTTTAAAATTCACCTCAATCGAAAAATCAAAAAAGGGACCCTCAATATATTGCTGAGGTTAAAGGTCACAACACCAAGGTCAACGGTCTTGTGAGGTCGAGTTAAATAGACTGGGCGACCCACCTATATGCTTGAATTACGAGCGCACAAGGGCAACCGCGAAATTCTAGTTGGTTTAAACTGTATTATCATTTTCCTTCCTCATGTATTTTTTTACAAAAAAATAACATTTTTATGAAAAAAACAACTCTAAAGCTTAATTTGTTAGTATTAAATATAGTTGCCAAAGCTGTATGGACACTGCGCACAATATACAGAATATAATCTCTCGAAATCATGATGTTACTACATGCAATGTGGTGTTTTAGTCAATTTTTAAGGAAAACTTACTAGTTTCCAAGTTTTTTAGCCACATTTTTTACCCTTTCTATCCCCCCCTCCAATTTTTTTTACCACAAAGTGAATCATCTGACCTCTTAATGCAATGTTTAAAATATAGGTCTTAAAGCCTTAAACAAAAAATTCTAATGTATCAGATTTTAGTGCTTTAGGCTTTTTAAACAATGTTTTTTCTTTATTTTGAGGCCACAAATAGGGTTTTTTGTGGCCCCAAAACACCCCAGCTGCCATTTTTTTACCACAACCATCATTTTCGTAAATCCATATAATGACCTTTGAATAAAAGTGGTTTGGTTGTTGTCCCAAGGAAAAGGGTTACTCGAAAAATAAGCTTTTTGAAGCTTGCCACTCCGAAATGCTTATTCAATCTTTATGCTTTTATTGGTCCTTGTCTTGATTACTGTCTTTGTATTACATGGTTTGAAGAATCTTTCCAGAAAAAATAATTCAGGTTAAACTAATTAATTTTTTATGGTTAAAGCATATACTGGATTTATTTCTACAGTACAAATAACACAGATAATATTTTTAATAAAATATTTGAGTACCACAAACTGGCCATTAAGTGTCGGCTCTTAGACTTTAACAGTAGCTCTTCACTAATTGCGTGAAGGGGTAAAACTCTGTAGTCTTGTAGTACCGATGGTCTCAGGAAACTATTTTTTAGTTTTGAACACAAACATCGTTCATTTCTGTTTTTGGAAACTCACGGCTTTTGATAGATGGACCTTTCTCATGATAGTCTGCCTAAGTATCAAGATTATGACCTGGGCACTTCCGTAATTATTTCACCAAATTCAAAATCGCTGATTTTTTCCCAAAAATTTGGTATGCTTTTTTTGGTCCCAAATCGTTTTTGTGGGGAAAATAACCCACTTCCTCCCCACTAAATACTTATCGATTCATGTTATTTTATTATTTAATCTCTATGAGATTTGTCATTGTCACATTTAAATATAAATACTCGATGTTTTTGCTACCTTCTTTGTTTTCCCTTTTTAAATATCCTGGGTGGCAATCAATTTGCGCATATGACTGCTATATGGGAATGCAGCCAGACCCTTCACAAGGTCTAGACCTGAGATAGGACTTTGCCGTAGCACTTAACTATCCTATGCGGATGTACGCGTATCTGGGCCAGGCGTGTCCACACATATCCGCCAGGATATCAAAAAATCTTCTCTACGTAGCTAATCCATAGAACTTTGACATTGTTGATGTCGACGTGTTGAGACCTTCGTCAGTGCATCCCAAGGAGATTCACAAAAGCGAGATAATTACTCCAATGAGAATTGGTCTGTACTGATCAGGCAACAAAACAACTACAGGAAGTTTGTCGTTGGTATGATGGTTTTTAAAACAAGCCTCATGAAGGTTCTCCTTTGTTGCTAAGGGTCAACAAATATTGGGAATATAATATGCAATTTTTGGCAAATTTTGATTAACACTTAAGTGACCAAGGGGTTTTTTCAGCCCTTTAGTGGCCCAGGGGGGGGGGGGGGGGTTCCATGGGACCCCCCCCCCCTAAGGAAACCACTTTCCCGAGAAATTTTTCATGAAATTTATACCACCTTTGAAGGGTCATAAGACAACCCCAAATCAGCAACAAAAAATGAAAAATTTTGTTATTTTGGTGGTCTGCAAAATTAGGGGCCAAAAACTTGTTTCAAAACACGCGAAAATTGGGAAAAAGACGGAAAACGTCAAATGAGCCTGCTCTTACCCAAAACTTTTGAAACTTAGTTATGTTTGATATCTATTCTAGAAGCCCAAATTTATATATCTTTTAGCCAACAAAACCTAGCAGTTTTAAGGGAATCCTGTATTTTGTCGGGTGTTGCAAAAATCCGTCATTTTCCCATAGAGTTTGTACAGTAACGGTTTGGCAACATCCATGATAAATGGGTTGTTTTCAGCACATAAAGTTAATTTTTTTTAATGTTAACTAATAATTGTTTACATTACCTGATGTGTGAACTTATCAGCAAAAAAACAAAATATTGCTTCGGTTCTTGGTTTCTATTTCTTTATTTTTTTAAATTTCTTAAATGACTTCCGTTAGTGCCCAATGGGGGGGGGTTCCATGGGACCCCCACTAATTAACTCATTAACGGCTTGGCCAATTTGAATATTTTGGTATGAAAAGAAGCGCATTTAAAATCAGACAATTACCAAAAATTTCGCAGGCGCAAAAATCCCACTCTTAAATCGGCCAGCGCGAAACAAATTTTGGGGTCCCTAGGACCCCCCCCCCCCTTGGTCACTTAAGTGTAACACTTCACTGCATAATCTGTTCCTGAGAGAAACGTTCATTGTGACCGTAACAGTTGAGTATATACACATGTTTTTTTTTTTGCTGAAAACGATAGCTTAGGGTGTGAGATAAGAACTCTGCCGGTACCACCTGTGCCATCCTTGGGCGTTTTTTGAGAACTCCCCAAGATGTCGTTGCCATGAATGATAATATCTATTCAACCCTATTATTCAACTATGATTTACTAGATATACTAAGTTCAAAATGGAAGCCAAATCCATAATTTAAAATACCCGTAAAATCGCGTATCCAAGCACCGGTCCTATAATCGGACCATGGTCGAAATCCGGAACGAGAGACAAAACATGTGATTATCCCCCCCCCTCCTAACTATAAGTCGGTTTTGGCACACTCTTCGTGCGACGTTGTTATCACGGCAAGTAAAGATCCCATGAAAATACCATGTCCTTAATGATTTACATAAAATCTTTTCTTACCCCCATGGGAGAAATACCAAGGTCTAATATGGCCACATGTGTTTTTCGAGCATTTCTGGAATTCAATGGTATGTTACATAGCTGGATAGCTTTGTCCTTTCTGTGCATTTACCGCGAGATGACCCGAACATACATGTACTGACTTTTGTGCTCAATTAACGATTGATATTGAAGTTGTCATGATTTTTGTACTTGTTTTGTTGTGAGGACTTACATGGAATTTACTGACGATGTTATAATCAGTCGATGTTTTATTGTATCACCAGATAATGGAATCCTGATGAACCATCAACAAGATTTAACCAATAAGTCGAATACAATTTCTGGTTAGAGTAAAAGTAAAACGTTGAAGTCCACCCGAATTCCACAAGGCAACTTTATGCACGGTGTTTAGGCACGACTTAACACAAGCATTAGTATGAATTATTTTCCAAAACAAATTGTGGATGTCGGTCTCTTTTCTGTCTTATTTCCATGATGCTTTTTGAGAGCTTGTTTTGGTTAGACTTCGTTTTTTATGTCGTTTTAACTCTCTTTTTAATATGGAAAAGGAAAGGATTTGTTCATTTTATTTCTTTAGGAAAAGAATATTCTTAAATCTTTCTTAATTTCTATCTTTTTTTCCCCCTTTTAAATTTTTTTTTTTTTTTTAATGAAACAATAACAAAGTTCAAAATATTTCCGAAAAAATGGATTACTCTGTTAGCTATATGATTCCTTCCTTGTGATTATACAGGGCCGTACGCAGCTTTGTTTTTTTTTTGGGGGGGGGGGGAGAGGGTGCGGGACTCTCAAAAAAGTGGACATTTTCCGAAAAAGTCGACTTTTTTGGTAACAAGTGGACCTAACCCTAACCCCCTAAAATTGCCTTTTTGGGACTTTTTGACATTTTTTCACAGTTTCACCACAAAACTTTGGACTTTTGGTGTCAACATTTCGCCTAAATTTTGGACTTTTTTATGCCAAATCTTCACAGCAAAAAGTGGACTTTTGCCCTTTTCTCGAATCCTGCGTACGGGCCTGTGATCATATATATGGAGGGAAAAAATAAAAATGTGAAGAAGGGGGATTTTTGGGGACTTTTTTCTGTCTTTTTGTTTGGAATATGATCGTACATTGATATGAAAATTGCATCACAGAGCTAAGCAACACGGTATAAGTTTTGCATAAAGCTTAGAAATAGAAACTAATGTATCGCTAAGCGCTCGCGCATAATCGGTTGAGTTGAATCTCATTCGGACTCATCATGTTAGGACGACCTTTCGCGATGTGGACGAACCCAACAAACTATACTTTTTCTTTGTGGCGGAAATCTCATAACAAAGAAAAGGCACACCACTTCATTATCCCAAATCCAAAGTAAGTCTTTGACCCGAGTCTTCGCAGCACAAACGAACTTCTTCCCAACAACCATTGTAAATCATACTAAAAAAGCGCGCTACTGCTTAATATACTTAACCTTGGTGGGTCATTTGTATAGCTTTACCAAAGCACAGAAAGGTCAAACAGATTCGCCCTGGGCCAAAATCTCCAATTACCATTTCTTCTATAAATAATTTCTAGACACGTAGTAACAATTTGTGTTTCAATAGATCGAAGTCCATATAGCGAAAATGTCAGTGGTTAGTACTGACATCGTCTTTATGCTGTTGACAGTGTGAATATGCACAGGTAAAATTACAACTTCACAAAATATTTCCCATCCATGACATTGTTTCATTATACATTTTTGGCTAGTTCCGATATTCCGTGTGTTCATGATCCACTTCACATGGGCTATCGTAACCTCGTGCCACGCGCATTGCTATTTCGTCCTCCGGTTTTCCACTGAATGTACAATTCACTGACCCCGAGCATTTATTGTTGGAATAGATCACACGACATGCCTTATGCATGGTGTAGGGTGGTGTGACGCCGTAATTAACACGTCGTGCCTCGATTTGTTGGTGGTTCAGAATTCAGATTTGACGTGTGTATCGCAATTGAGAAGCGGTGCCCGGCGATAAAGACTCCTTTTATAAATATTGTATGATGTCCGGTACAAGGTTGCTTCTTCTTCTTCGGCGCATAGTCGTACCGAGGCAACATGTGAAAGGGTAAATTTCGGTAGAAACGTTGTATATAGCAGTCCCATTGCGGCCATGCAGGTATCACAATTGATTCCGTTCTACGCTGTATGACGTTTGCAGAAGTGCTTGACTGAATGAATGGCAATACCTCATTTGCAATCAATGGGAACTTCTATATAATACCAGGAGAAGATGAGAAAAAGAGATGGTTCGCCTGCTACTATTAAAATACCTTGGTTTTTTTTTTCAACCGCCTATTCCTCTCAATCGGCTTAAATCCAATCGACTTGCCAAAACTTGGCTACTTTGGGAACATTTACATCACACCTGTCATTAATCCCCGAAACATTCTCAAGTACCCCAGTTTGTCATTGGTATTTGCAGCAGAGTCTCTACACTAGGTTGTGTGACATTACACGAATGTACTCTCCTGAATGCATTTATAAACAACTTTGACCCCAATTTTCAAAGTATTTGGCACTTTGGACACTCTCTGACACAACAAAGTATGGTTGAGATGTTTGAAAATGCCTTATCTAATCAATTACTCATATAACATATTTCCAGACCAGCCGGATGTAAATTAGGCTAACATAATAACATCTTTTTGACCCTCCAAAACCTTGATCAATTTAGCTTACCGAAAAAGGGTCGATTTTGCTGTTTTCTTTCGTTTAAAAAGCCGTGTTTTCCTCAATTATTTCCACCAACACCAACGATTAAAATAAATAACAATCAGTCAAACACCGAGGAGTTCATTGCCAGCACAGCATCTTTTAGCTGGGAAAAATTAAAATAAGCTATTTTAGTGGATTGTTGTCAATTACTATTACTTCCTGCTGTTAAACCGTCCCGAACGGCAAGCTTGAGGCGGTGAACACATTACTTCAAAGGCCCAATCGAGCGGCCCTTGAAGCTACCCAAACAAAGAGCTGGTGAATGAAAGTAATCCCGGGTAATCGGATTGCAAATTCGAGCCTCTCTCTTCTTCTCATCTTCTCTGATGAAACGTCCTAGCAAAATTCCCAATGACCCAGTTCCCGGGTACATGATCAAAGAACACTGAATTTGGAAATTGTTTAGATTGATTGCCTCTACTGATTTCTAAAAGAAGATTGCTCAATTTAGTAATCCGATACCCCCATGGATACTCTCCTTTACCAGGCAATTGGTTGGAAAACTTCAAGGGCGGCCTGACTGTACCTTTCAGGTAATCTGTTCAACCGCCTCAAGCTTGACCACTCAAGCAAGACTAACTATTTCCAAGCAAAATATATGTTGGCAGGGAACTCTGGGGTCATTCTGACCGATAGCTGATGTTGGCAATTTTTGCCGAAAGTTTAGAAAACATTGAACTTTTCATCGAAAGAAAACAGCCAAATCTCCTCTATTTTCAGTAAGCTAATTCAAGGCTTTGTGGCTGAAACAAAGGATGTATTTATTTTGGACTGTTTGAAAAGATCCGGTCCATTCGTGTGAAATATAGCATGCACTGCAAAAACTGGGGTCGGTGTCAAGCTTGTTGGTGTTAGTTTCTGGTGTTGAAATTTAGGATTTAACACCTATCGGTGTTGCTGCATAATTTTAATTATGGATGTTGGTGTTCTGTTTATGATTTGTTCGAGACAAGCAGTTATAATAGAAGCACAAAATAACAAAATCCAGCATTTCTACTAAAATATCACACGTTACAAATATAAATGTTAACACCAAAGTTTGGTGTTAATTAACACCAGAGGGAGTGATCCCGTATTGACTCCAGGAGAGTGTTAAATTACACCAGTAGTGTCAATTTGACACCTGGCAGTGTTAAAAAAATGATTAACACCATATAAATAACACATGTGGTGTAAAATTATCACCAGCAGTGTCATAGCATACATTGTAACACCAAAATTGGTCTTAATATAACACTAACATGGTGTAATCTAACACCAGTGGGTGTGGTCCCGTGTTGACTCCAGGGTGGTGTTAAAATTGACACCCATGGTGTTAAAATTAACACTCCAGTTTTTGCAGTGTGGTGGATGTATATTTATTAATCATTTGATTTGAATCGGGATTTCGGGCACTTTACTACTTTTTTTTGCATTACATAATATTGTACAATTCCTGGAGAATGTTCGAAGCCCACCCTATTCTGTAGTCACTACTGTAACCTACAGTTTCTAGGGCACTGCAATCCCACGCTATGCGTTTAGCAGTGTCCTCATCTCATTCACCATTATGGTTTATCATGTTTATTAATTGTTTTGATTGTATTTTTTTATTTTGATATGAAATAAATTTTATTTGTTGGATCATGATTTCGGGCCAGAATCTCATATTCGGTGATGGCTTGGCAGCTCTCCTGTTGAGATGGCGATTATCGCATTACCTCAAGCCTGTAAATTGGATCATGGTGACTTTTAATAACAACGTGATAGGGTCTTTGTCCATGCTCAACAGATATTCGCTGTAGAGAGTTACATAATGAATTCGTGCCCCCAGTAATCGTCAACCAAATCACAGAATTAAAAAATAATTGCATAACATGTGTCTTTTGCCCTGTGGTATGTTTAGAACGCGATTGCTGGTGGAAACAAGCCTATTAACGTGGCACGCTTTACGAATTAAGCTTGGCTGAAACAGCTGTTACCAAACGATGTCATTTGATTGCTCAAGGTTCAGGGCAGGGGTTTGCATGAAGAGTTTTTGCTAAATCTAACCAACGAGCGATTTGGCGTCATATTACGCCAGCGGAGTAGTTGCTCATCGTGCAGAATATACTATGAGGGCGCTAGTCAAATATTTCTCTCTTGTCCGTTTTTCCGAAATTGTCCTAATTAGGGACCGGTGCTTGTATACGCATTTTACGGTAGCTCTATAACAACAATGACCAGCGATAAACATTGGCCCTGACGTAACTTAGGTTATGTTGTAGACACACTTTGTATTTCTGATACTTTTAAAATTGTTACATGACGTCATTCAATATGGCAGCCAAAACGTGAACATCTTCAAAATACTTGACACAATTTATACACCATGTTTGACCTCATTAATCGTTAATGTAAAGACTATGAGGCGTAGACCAATAACCACCCGTAATAACAAAGTATGTTTGTACCCATCAGGTCTACGGCAAAAACCCAGTGTAAATTCATAAATAAATGATTAAACTCAGATAACTGTCTGTTTCCCGTCGGACATACTGGCACAGTTTCTTGAAAAGGAGAAAATGTTCACCGCATTTTCTTTTTCCAATAGCAGGGTCTAATGGATATGTATAGACTTCCGCAAACCATGAGCTAAAGATATTACAATGGGCCCGGTATGTGGAGCCACGCAGTTGAAAAGATTCTAGGTGTTAGTATCTCCACTATAACGGTGAGTAACAAATACAACGCCCTCTTTCACAATAACCAGTTTAGATTTATAAATATAGGTCGTTGACTCTAAGTTTTCATCTGAAAACGCGGTAAATTGAATAGAAAGAAGTTAAGCAATACGTTACGTATTTTGGTTTTCTCAAAGTTGTAGGTCAAAGCTTTTGCCCAGCACATGATTTCACATAATTTGTGTTCGCTTTTCTTCATTTTCGTATAAATGATGAAAACATGGTCAAAGTTAATTTGTAAACGCACTGTAGAAGCTCAAGATTTATTTATTTGTGAATGAGGATAAGTATTTTGTGGTTACGTTATGAAATAAAAAATTCTCATTATAAATCGGAAAGGTGATAACACCTGAAATCAATTGCGAGACAATATAACCATGGTCCTGCACTCGCATATGAAAATGAATCTGAAATGTTTTTCTCCATTGCATATACCGGGTCGGTAATTCAATATCTTCAGCTCCATTGTTTGCTGAATCTAGCGTATCCATTGGTCACTGATATTCATGTTAAAAAAATGTGCCAGTTTTATTGTGGGAACAGACTGTTATATGATTTAACACTTGGTTTTCCCCTAGCCTCGGGGAGACAAGAAAACAACAGTATAGAAGGACATGCCCCATAGTCTAGTAGCTATAGATACGCTTACGTTGGCTTGAATGCTTTCATTAGCATCTAATTGATTTTTCTCTGCTATCGGACTACATGCCCCCCCCCCCCTTCCTCGTGAACTTCGCTCCGGTGCGCTAAAATGCCAAAACCTTTCATAAAATGCTTCTAGGTAATCGTTCTCTCATCCTTTCCGGTGTGGCAGGAGATATAGACCTCCGGGCTCACAGTCCAGGAACAATGGTGAACAATAGGGCAATCGATTCGGTTGACTCTTCACGCAACATTAGTTTCATGCGTTATTCCGTTGTCGTCTATGGAGCCCGGACTGTGATACCTGCCTGACTATGATTAATTTCACACCGGTCATTTTAGCGAAAAAATAATGTGAATGTAGCACCTTCACCAGGGTTAGGGTATGCCGTAAAGTCGAAGGGTAAGGGGGAGTGGTTGCCACCCAAGGATATTTTATGGTGCATTTTTGAAAATATTATGCACAGTATGGCTCTAAAACTCTATGTTTATATAAAACTAGCCCATTGCAATCATTAGAGCTGAAAACCGCATGAAAATCCGATATTCCTACATTTTTAGTGCAAAGTTTTTTGCCTATTTTCTGTGGAAATGCCCATTTGGCTGACTCGCGGACTTGATTACGTCATTGTGACGCAATACTAGGTATGTTGGTATTTATTTTGATATCAATGGAAAGAGGAGAACCATAGCTATCCACTGGTATCAAAATCATAAGCATCGGGTGCTTTCTAACGAATTCTCGAGGGGGTGCCCCCCCCCCCTTGGTAAACCGTGTTACAAAAAAGGCTTGGTGTTACGAGGGCTAATATCAACCCACTGCACACGCCCCCATTCAATAGCCCAAAGTACTAGAGGTGACACGACGGGTTTAATCTACTATATGGGAAGAAGCATCCTTTAACAAAATGTTATGGGCATAGTCCACAAAATTATTTCATTTGTGTTATAGTAGAACTATAATTTACTTATTTTGTTGATCAAATACGATTAGTTCAAAATGTGGAATGTCCAAAACATAATTTCATAGACAATATTCAAACAAAACAACGATATATTCCTTAACAATACATAAAGTAGAGAGTGTTTTCAAATACATATTATAATTAAAATTATATAAAAGTATATATTATAGATATAACTACTCAAAGTATCATCTTCAATAAAAAACAACATTTCCCGGCGTTCTCAGTCTAAGAAAAGTAGATTGGCTTGCTAATATAATTTATTATTTTACGACGCCTTGTCTTCACTGCATCGCTGATCAAGCTAACTTAAGATATGTATTGCATGAATTATCTTAATGGGGCTTCGGTATTACCAACTACTGATTTTTATTTTTGCTGCAGGAACAGAAGAGACTCCCCAATCGCGAACGTCTGCTGATGTTACTCAAGGAAGCCAACAATCTTCCCAAACAGGTACCTTTTTTGCTGAGCCTCAAGCAACAACTGGTGAGAACTTACTTTAATTACATCCAGAACTAAAATCGAATTATTGGGCTCATGTCAGGGCAGGTCTATGCCTTGGAAGTTGTTCGTATCTGACTCACATTGACAGGACGATGCCTCAAGGTTTAATTTGGTCGTCGACTATAGTTTTTGTAGGTTATATTTTAATAAGTGTGAAGAATCATCCCAAATGATGACATTTGAAAGTAATAATTCAGAATACCAATTGAACAGAATCAGACATTTTATAAAATGAGCAAAGTTTACAATCCTGAGCAACAATAAAGAGATTTCCAAAGCAGTTAGATGACAGTGTAAACTACAAAGCATTCCTTGATTTATTTCCAATTTAATTCGTCCACCTTTTTAATTCATATAGCATGACTCTGTCCGATATTAACCGATTGAAATTACCTTTTACATTTTTTATCGAAATATTTTCAAGCAAAATATAACTGAATCATAACATTATAAGACATCTTTAATCGTTGGTAGAGAAAAAATATTCAACAGAGGGGGCGCCATTTTTTTACGGCTCGCTGCGCTCGCCGGTAGACCCGTAATTTCTTCCAGTCGGTTCACATTTCTGTAGGGGGGCATACTACGTCCGCTAGCGCCCACAAAGCTAGATCGACACGGCGCCCGAAGCCCTGTACCGTCATTCTTAGAGATCTACAGGGCGCAAAATATATTTTTAATTTATCATTACGACTAGGCGAATAACTTAGTATATGCTTTCAAAACAGTAAGATCACTTTTGATGTACAAAACTTGCAACCCGTAAATATATCAGGATGCATTTATATATCCCTAACGTCCCTTAACTGCATTTAAATGCACTTTGAAAAAAAAAAAAACCGGAGCGGGGTATTGGCCTTAGATCTTCAAAGAAAAAATAACGCTAGCTCCCTCGTCAGATTTTCCTCTAGGGACGCTAGGGATATAAAGAGATCGGTGGAAACGTTATATGATTATGAAAAAGGAAGACCTATTCAACCGTGTCTGCTGCTAAGGCTATAATAATTAAACCATCATGAAAGCACACTAGAAGCAAACAGAAAATAGAGCTTAATGAAATTGATTAGTCTTTCCCTGGAGTTGGACAGCGCACAGAAAGATTTTTTTTAACATTACCGTGCGCGACCAGCTCCATGGAAAGATTAATAAAAGATCTTTCTCTTCAACCTAGAGAATTTTAAAATTTCAAAAAGATACAAATTCTCAAAGGACCAAACTAGGGATTGTCCGCATTCTTTTACACCAATGGTGGATATTCTTTCACTGAACAATTAACGGGATATCAGTAGCTCTATTTTTGACCAAGGGCAGGCAAATTTGGAGAGGCGGTCCCCGAATGGCGTAAAGTTCTTTTGGCAGTCCTGAACAAATTGCAAATCATCTTTATTGATTGGGTGAACAGTAGCTTTTCAATATCATTGATTCGTAATTACCTAGGTAATCAATATATCATTTTTATTTGTTACGTAGTTTTATTGTGTCGCCTTCAAAATGCCAATATCGTCACAAAGGCTTACTTAACACATGTGTTGTTTTGAGTATAAGCGGTATGAAATTGGAATTTCATAGTTCATTAATTACAATCTGATCTTGGGAAAATGCTTTTAATGTGTAAAAGTTGCATGGAACCGCCCTTTGCTCTAGTCTCAGTCCATCCAAGTTAATACTTAGTACAAATTCAGTGCATTCCTGATTATGCCTGAATATGGTGACTTTTATGTGATTGATAGGTGTTTAGATGGTGCTATAACAATCGAAAGATAACTCACGTTTGAGCCACTTTCTGGTGGAGTGAAAACGGTGAAAGAATTAGTTAAACATAAGTTATTCACATATGAACAGAGTTGAAATTCCTCAAAAAGTGATTACCTTCATAAAGAAAAGATGTGAACCAGTTACCTAATGGTGGAAATTATCTTCAGTAAGTTCTGGCTTTAAGATAAAGTGTATAACTTTCGACATACTGTTGTTTGTTAGAAGAGAATCATGATCGAGAGATGGATGAGAGAGAGTTTCATGGTCTTGTAGTATCAAGAAACGCAAAGTCCTACCGACACCTTGATACGTTGCTTCCAAATTCAAATTTTTATTGAATTCAACAATTAGTTAATGTACAAAGATAGTGCAATATTTTAAAAACTTCTTTGAATGTTTATTTTGGTTGCAATTATATTCCTTCTTTTGCAATAAATATTTGTATTTGTTTATTTATGAAAAGAAGTATTTATCATTGAACTTATTATAGTGATTATTAACACTTAAGTGCCCAAACTAAAAAAAATAAAAACCGTCCGTTTAGTGCCCAAGAGGGGGGTGGGGGTCCTAGGGACCCAACCCAGATAACCACTCTCCCATGGGAGTTTGATCATGACACCAACACAAGTAAATGGGGGTCACGTAAGAACCACATACCCACAATAAAAATGAAAATCCGAACTTTGACCTATGGACGCTATGCCAATTGAAATGTCACTCTCCGAAAAAGGTGGGGGGGTTCGCACATTTCAATCCTCAGCAACTCCAATATCAGCTTTTGAACCAGAATAATTCATTATATCTACGTAGAATAACCAATTAAAATAATTATTGCAAAATAGAGCCAAATTTATACCATCTTGTATTTTCTCAGACGTTTCAAATTCACCTTGGTCTTTCCCATAGACTTACACAGTTAATACATGGTCATGACAAAATTAAAAATTGTATGCTATCATCCTATAAAGGTTTATTTGAATTAATTATTCTTTAATTATTAATTTATTGCCTCCTAAGGTATATCTCTAACAAATAAATCCCAAGAGTTAATTACTTTAATTTTTTAATTAGTAAAATATCTTGTTATTTTCACTTCCGTTAGTGCCCAAGAGGGGGGGGGGCGGTTCTTAGGGACCCAACCTAGTTATTCTAATGAAGCCGTGGGCGGATTCATTTTTTTTTGTATCAGGAGATGCGTATTCATAAATCTGACAATTAGCAAAAAACTCCTTGAAAAATTTGATTGCGTAACCGAGAAATCCCAAAAAAATCAAATGTTGGGTACTATGGAACCTCCTCCCTTGGGCACTTAAGTGTTAAAGCATGTGTCGAGAAAACGTACTTTGTGTGTTTTGTTTCTTTTGCCAAGTTGCAATCTTTTGTGAGCTTCAAGACAGTATGGAACAATACTCGAAACAACTCTGCCCATGCATAAAGGTGGCACAAAATTGATTTTGGTGTATCGCACTAAATTGATTATATCGCTGAATTGACAAAATTATAAACGATTTTAAGACGAAAAGTGACAAGGCATTGGTAGACGTTTCATATAGAAGTCCCATTGATGCAAATGAGGTATTGCCATTCATTCCGCCAAGCGCTACTGCACAACGTCATACAGCGCATGACGGAATCAATTATAATACCTCATTTGCATCAATGGGACTTCTATATGAAACGTCTACCACATTTGGT
>JAMKCH010003948.1:0-83855 GCA_023653785.1 Ophioderma brevispina
CAGATTTTTGCATGTCTGTAACAAGTAAAGGCATCTTAAGCTATCCTAACATACCCTGCAAATAATAAAACCACAAGCAACCTAATAAGGACAAAATCAGAAATTTTAGTCATTACTCTCCGTACTGACAATTACTACAATAAGAATGGAGATTCTTATCTTTGAACACTGCAGTTTTCTTCCTTTTCTGTCAATTCTTCAGTTGGAAAGAGCAACTTAAAAGAATTCTACAGACTTATCCTTCACTTTTAAGCTATTCCTGTAAATTTTGGGAGTTTTGAATCTTTCGGATAAATCACTGATAGTGTCTTAAGAGCTAAATCAGAGCAGAAATCTCACATTGTTGCTTTAACTTAAACTAAATTTATGTTGAAAAATAAGTTGACTCATCTAAAAAACAAAATTACATTTCAAAACTTACATCATTTTCAAACAAACAGTGAAATGCAAGTTATAAATAGTTTACATATCCAGCCTTACAATGATTGTTGCTTGCAGATATTGTCAAGTTTGACAACAGATACAGCATGCTGAGAGGGAAGAGGCTGAGCTACTCTGTTGATCTTCTAGACTCCATGAAGAAGATGGTGATGATGACGAAGACGTAGATGAAACATTCATTGATGCCGATGCAAGGAGTGTGAATAGCTATCAATGATACAACATCATAGGCTGGAACATGTACGTCATGCTTCTGGTCACCAGTTAAGATTTGAATCAATCTCACAATCCTTTGCACACTATGGAATTGTTTATATACTCTGTCTAGTCTGAAGTATGGAGTAAACTACAGTGAGGTACACAGTATTGCGGAATGAGTTTACATGGCCTCTAATTCCGGTATGCGTACCTACCCAAATTCTTGATAATGTATAAGCTACTTATGTTTGTTTCAAAACCCAACCCATGATCAATTGATAAGCATGTGTGTATGGGCTTTATTCCGTTTACTATTGCGTTCCGCTGATCTAGATAGTCTCATTGGGTCGAGTTGCCTTTTCTATTTAGGTAGGTAGGCATACTGGAATTAGAGGCCAGGTTGACCTCTTTTGCCACCGTATCTGTGTGTCCTAATGCCAAAATGCACTGATACACTGTTTGTCACAGTCAGTTGCAGAATGAAGATGCAATACAGGAAATACTATCTTACACCGACACAAATGTACCAGTAATGAATGTTGAAGAATGCAGGCATTAATTGAGATACTTGTACATTAGAGATTTGATTACGGTCCGTCTATGTGGACATCGTTACATCTGTATGTATCCTAATAAGTGCCCACCAGTGGTAGCACCGCATTTGTCCTGGAGGTTTCCAATGGGAGAAAAGTGACTAGGGCAAAATCATGATATTTGTGTAATTTGTTCCCACAACTGGTAATTTTTTATTTTAAAAAATTGGTTGGGGAAAGGGAAAACTGGGGAAGTGAAGGCTCAAGGGGGTAATCCCCCATAACACCAGAGGCATAGTGTTGACTTATTTATCCAATTAGATGTATTTCAATTTCTGTGTCTTTTTTAGAAGATAAATGCATTCAAATAAAAATCAGCCTAATGAAAAAATAAGTACCCATCCAAATTGCTTTAGCACCCTGGAAATCTATTAAAATTAATTACATAGAGCACCACACCAATAACCTTATTCCTTAGATGTGGTGCAATGCCATCATTCTTAATCCATCTTCACTGGACATAAGCATAATTAATAGCCAGGGTATGCTATTTAAAGGCAAACACACTGGCAGTGTGCTTGTTTAGGACACTGAACATCAGTCTTAAATCCACTTCCACCTGACATAAGCATCCACATTGCTTTCAAACAAAGCACGTGGTATATTAAATTTAAATAAATATGGCAGTGTGCTTTCAAAAATTTGTTAAAGTGTTTCATACCATTGAATTCCTTGAAAAAATGGCCTGTGGGCATACAGAAAGTCAAGTCTTTTGCATTGTTTAATAAGGCACTCTGCCGAGTTTCCTGGACTTATACACGAATCCGACGAGGCAGCCTCGAAAGGACACCCCTCTACGTCGCCGCCATTACTGGGGGGCATCCTGGCCACCCAAAACACACCAGTACACACACGCCGCAATATTGCCTTTTACGAGCTTAAGACACGAAATAAGAAGTTACAACTACTTCGCCAATTTTTTAACAATTTTCACCGTTTTATTATGGGATTTACGGAAGGATGATGTCAGGGACTGGCCTAACTGGGGAATTCCAGGGCAATGTCTTACTGTTGTGGTAAAAAGTGAGGTTTATCTCGCCACTTTGCGTGACTAGAAATGAACGCTTATGGTTGGAATCGTGTAAAAATGGTAATAAGAAAAAAATAAAAAACTTAAAAAAAGCAAAAAATAAAAAACAGACAAAAAATAAAGTAAACAACAGAATGTTGATATATTCAGTGTACGTGAAAATCGAAGAGTTCCCAAATGACAGATCGTATTGCTGAAAAATGTGAAATCTTACGATGCGGTTGTTGATGTTTTAAGAAAGGATGCTTATTTTGGTTTTTCCTGTACATGGAGGTGATGTCAGTACGTGTACGTGACATGTGGAGCGAAATTTAACCATGTTTAAAATGAATTTTTCGTGAAAACAACAATCGTATTTAAAGCCAAACTAAATGAAAATAATAAAACTAAGTTCATTCCACGTCATTAGCAGCTTGGCAGATTCAGGTGTTTTTCCATTGGGAACCGTGGCAATATGGTACGGCTCAGACATTCACATGCTTCATGTGTCATTGGAGAGTGAATTTTACCCGCAGTTAGTTTCCATTTTTGAACTTTTTATCGCTATTTGTGCAGCAAGAAATTTACATTTTTTTCCTGAGCAGCCCCTGATGATATGCAAATGGATAACAGTGAAATAATAGTGTGATTTTGCCGTCTGACCTGATCAAAATGATAGATCTTTGTGGTAACACGTACAACGTAAACAGCTGGTGTATAACGGGAATGCAAAAGATGCCCCCAGTCATTGGCGGATGGGAGTGCGCCGCCCACGGAGTAGGGGCGAGAATAGTAGCCGTCGGCTTAGGTATACAGTGTGATTTGTTGGCACTAGCTATCACAGTAAGGACCACTTAACATTGAGATGTCTATGTAATGCGTTAGTTATTAGTGTGTGTTGTATCCTGGACAAAATACTTATCAAGAGCTTATTGCCCACGGTAAAATCAAATTCTCATTAAACTTTTTGTTGGTGGTATATCAGCATGAACACTGGTGACGCTACCAAATATTCAACTTAAATAACTTCATTTGCAGATTTATACATTTAAAGGATAACCGATTTGTATTGGACATCAAAATCGGCAACAAAAATTGGATCGGTAAAAATATGTCAGAGCATGCCAATTCTCAGACGATGTATTGAATGAAAGAAAGGAGCAAAGTATAATGGGTATTGTGCCAGATTTAAGTAGAAACAGGAGACAAAAGTTGCTCAAAAGGTTAACCTTATCCCCCCAACTTGTAGCAAATGTGGACCACACAGATTTATTAATTATAATCATCATTGGCAATTCCCAAGTTTAAAAATTTGAACCACCATGCAGTGCCACTGCTACTAGTACTCACTAGGGTTCATTGATCTTTATATATGAGGCTAATCATCGGATCAGATGATCGGCCGATACCGGTACAACAAAAAATATCGGCCATTGGATCGGCAGAGGAAACCCTGGATCGGTTAATCTCCAATTTCAATAGCTTCCTATGAAGCCCATTGCAATACAATTTAAATTTTGGTGTGTGGGGATCAATTTCAAGAGTAGATACTGTTGTTTTATTATCAGTTGTCATAAAATAGTCATAAAAAATTCACATAGTTTAAGGACAACACATTACTCTTATCAGCAGAAAAATGCAACTATAGCTCACTGTATACATTGAACAAAATAGAGTAAGCTGTAAGGGAAGTCTGGTATAGCAATTTTAATATTTTTTAAAAATTGGTTAAGTGATTATTATTTTTTGGGGGTCTAGGTAGAATGAAATCTAAGAAGTATCAATGAAACATGTTTTAATTTGGAAGATTACAAACTCAATTAAACACTAACATCTCCATATCTGATTTACTTGCTTGTGCATTTTATTTATTGCATCATCACAGTCTTGTACACAATTATATCATACATAGTACAATTAACAGGCAACACATAGGCAAAACAAATGTACATTATTTTCTCTTGAGACCAAACCATCAACACTAATCCCTTACTCTTAGCAACTTAAATAAAGGTGTATAATTTGACAGTTATTGCTCATTATGTTTGTGAAAGTTTGAGTCCAGTGCGAGCTTTTAACCAATAGGTTTGAATGTTTATTCTTAGGCTTACATGGTATAATTAGCCAATCCTAGGCATGGTAAGAAAATCTCAAAGGTGTGTACAGATATAAGGTCTAATTTGATTGGTTACTTGTTGGGTATATAATGTTTTATCATGTAAAGAGCCAATCAGAGATATTGTAAAAAAAGCAATAGACCACAGGGTTTAAGGGAATCATGAAATATGACATTAAATAGATGGCAATTGAAAACAATAGAAAACTGAATGAAAAGATGCAAATGACAGTCCAAATCCTGATGATTGCCATTTATTCAATAGCAAAACATTTTCAATTGATTAATTTATCATGAATTTTTTCCATCTCTTAAATGTGACCTCATTTGAATCTTCCATGAACATTCTTCCTTTCTCTCCTGAGACTTTGGCTTAACACAGGAAGGGCAATATGGCTCAGAATAATGCACAAATAAAGAATTTAACTTTGGCAGGACTAATAATGGGCAAAACAAATAAACAAGATTCCAACCTTGGCAGGACTACAGTAAGTAGCTTTGATATAAAAAAGCTTTAAAGATTACTTTTTTTTTTTTTTTCTCACAAAAATACAATACATAGCAAGATGTGCAAAAGAGCATTTTGCCGTATGAGATGTTGTTTTATTCGGAAGGGGGTCCCAAAATTTTTGGATGTATACTAAGTTTGGGGGCATAAATTTGCAATGCTAAAAATAGGGCAATCACTTTTGTTTCTAAACTTAAACTTCCATAGAGCATTAAGAAAATTTGAACAAAATGCCTGCAAATAGCCTCGGAGTGCTATTTTGTCAGGCCCTTTTATTAACCTGAGATTTGAGAGGGAGTCATGAACTTATGTCGTTATCAATAGGGGTAAAAGAAATCTGCCCATCCAAGCATTCGGATCCCCTTCTGAAGAAAATGACGACCCCTTAAATTGTGATATTTTAATAAAAATTAAAATTTTGGCTTAATATAAATAAAATCTTATGTTTATGTTTTTATACAAAATGTACACACACATATATATATAGAATTGTATTTACAAATACATATTTAAGAAATAGTGTTCTCATAGCTACCACTTATATGCGATGATTGATTGTCTGTAAAACAAGAAATAGTTGAAGTGAATACTTTCTGGGCAATGTTTTAAATTGACTGTTTGAAGATGAATAAGCCTCCCTTTGTTCTCATACTAGTTCAAATCAAATTCCGCATAACGGACACAGAAATATCAGGCGACCATCACTTACAAAGAACAGTTATGTCAGCATTCCAAACAAATCCAATGTAAATGGGTTCTTGATCTTACTGGTTTTAGATACTGCTGTGATTAACTCTTATCAAAGGAGGTAGAAGAGATTCCTTTATTCATTTAGCCCATTCAATGTTTCGATGTGCAAGTTCTGTGATCTGAAATGATTTTGAACTTCTACCACACACAAACCTGTACTCGTTCCTTTCTCTTGATGTGTTTTCTGTATTTTCTTGTATCTATTTAACTACGAGTGCAATACGATACGGCTAAGAGCACTTGTTCGTTTTCTTGTTCTACTGTTTAGTTTATTGATTATAGTTTAATAACGCGCATTTATTACTTCTTGCAAGAAAAATTGGACATCAATGCATGCGCCCCCCCTGAGATTTTGATGTTGTCTAATGCACGAGTCCGCAGATCGAGTGCATTGGACAAGCATCAAAATTCAAGCGTAAGGCATTTAATTGTCCTTTTTTGAGCAAAAGTAATTCGCAGTTGTTAACCCTAATTCATACACGACCGAACACAAAGAATTTGCCTAATTAGTGGATAAAGATTAGTTTTTGAAATATCATTTATCAAATTAACCACAAAGAAATAATCAGTCCTGTGCGACGTGCACCCGTTCGCAACACCTTACACAGTAAGCGTAGTGCAACGACATTTTCAATCCACTCGCACTACATTCGCGTATTTTTTTAACGGCTTCACTGATTTGCTGCTGTAATGTGGTAAATACGCAGTGAAATGAATTTGGAACAACAGTGCTGTGTGCCTCAGTGCATAGTTATGTACTACACTATGAACTACATTGTGGTCAGACACCCATTTGAATGCTCCATATTCAAGAATCCAGCACATGGCTGTACCGTTGTGATTTTTGATAGCCAACGTTAATGCTCGTTTGTGTTGGATGGTAACATTCAGTAACTAATGCCTGTCAACTCCTTTGTTTCACCTGTAGACCACATTTTACATCTTCTGATAAAAAAAAGACACCTATTTTTTATACTCTCACATAGAGCCCATAAAGTGTGCACATTGCACGATATACACCTCAAAAAAGATGTTAACATCTGATTTTGGAGGCATAGTACAATCTGTTACAGTTTTCTCACTTCACGACTTATCATAATAATAATCCCTATTTTAGCGTACTTTCTTTCACTGAAAGGCTCTATTCAGAGAGACTCATCAAGATGTTCATATAGGTGCTCCCCATCTTAAAATTTTCCGTACGTTAGCCTCACAAACGGATTAAAATTCATTACAATATGTAAGCATGGTTAAGTTGTCAAAAGCAAATGATTTTTATATCACATTTCAACCTCATTTGAATAATAAAATGCACTTAAAGTGCAGTTCTTTATACTGCTATCTACTTGGTTTCACAAACCAATCTATTGGTACTTTTACTTAAGGCAAATTTACTCAAAACAACTAGGAATGCATCTTATACCCCAAGTACCCTGAGTACTGCTGACGGCCGGGAGGTGCTGTTGCATAATATCTAACAGCTGCCAGTAAGCAAATACACTGGATGCTGCAAGTGATAAATGTGTGGTACAGTGTCACACAGCAATGCACAGCAAGTTGGTTAATAAGAGATATCCTTAGTGTTACTAGTAGGCATCTACCATTTTCCCAATTAAGAACTCAAAAGTCAGGAAAGTTAAAGTACATGTCAAAGCTTTACCTATATCCACCTTTCTTTCCTGAACATTTGGGGAACACTCCATGGAATAGCTTGCTGTGGGAGAGATATCACTCTCCTCACCGTTTACCTTCCCAGCATATGTTAAAATGCATTTATACTCCTGAGTGGAGAGGCAAACAAGGTGAAGGCCATTGCCCGAGACCAAATACGCTGGCTTTAATGTGGTTTGAACCCATGATCTTCTTATTATGAGTCTATTGCTGTAACTGCTGCACCTTTGTGTCTGACACAGAGTAAGTGCAATATAAATTGTTAAGTGGAAGGACCTGCCTGCATCTTTCAATACTTAACAGTCGGAAAATTTTCAGTTTAAATTTGGGCAAAATGAGAAAATAGCAGTGAAATAAATGGAGTAATTCTGACAAAATGGGAAACTTGTAAATGCCTAGACATTACAATGTCATGAAAATATCATTACACATAATACATATCAAAAACTGACCGAAGTTGTTTCCTTTACATGTTGGTCTCTACTTTTTTAACAGAAAATGTTTAAAAACTCACAAAATAATTTAAAGAACAGAGACGGTGTTCCCTTATTTTGTGCTGCAACTTACAAGTCATGCATCACTCTTATACACACATCACTGTTTAAAATAACATGCACATTGACAGTGCTACGATTCATACAGGATTTAATCTCTTTGAAGATTGTTAATGTCTACATTTAACCACAAGTTTGTGAAGAGGCCTACAGGGACCCCACAGCATTCTGTTCTTTATATGCCATACACCCTGCACTTAACCCTATCGACACGGGCCAATTCTGTTTATGTTATAGCACATAAGTCAGTGGCTTCAGAGATCCCAAATGCTTGCAGGTCATTTGGAATCCATCTAAAAAGAATACCAGCAAAGACTAGGCTTGTTGGACTAATTTAGATGCATTTTTTTCATGCTGATTCTGAATATGCCCTGGCAAATTACTAATTTTGACCTTTTTGAAACAAAAATTGAAAAATTTTGATCGTTGAGCAACTGGAGTCGCTTGCCGTGTTCAAAGGATTAAACATCACTAGGATACTGTGTAGTGTGCCATACTACCACATCTGAAAGTCTTCACCGAAACTTTCAATTCATTTGACACATACTGTATGGTGAAAGTGAAGAAATTGGCTGTTTCTTGACAAAATGTGGATTTTCTGAACTAGTAAGTCACAACTTTAATAGATGTTTGTTGACATCACAAGAAAACTTCACAGTTAAAGGCACTATCAGTGATTTACTAAATCATCAAATCTAACAAATCTTTGAAACTCTTGCTATAAGGATTATAGGTGCCCTAAAATATCCTGCAAGTGCTAAGACTAAAAGTGACATTATAAGGATAAAAGCTGAGTATTTTGGTCAATGTTGGAGATTTCTGTCTGTACAGCCCCTCGCTGCAACACGCAATTGAATGGGGTGCTGTTTTCTACTTTTGTTGCCAATTGTTCATTTTGAAAAGAAATTGAGAATTCTAAAGACTTATCCTTCACTTAAACTTTGCTTTCATATAATCACTGATATTGTCTTTAAGTTATGCTTGATCATCACAACTGCATGACCAAGTGTAGCATATACAAAGAAATGAACTGAGCAATAACTAAATACAAATATTAGCTTTGACAAATAAACTTTACATAAATAATTGTTTTGAATTTCCTCATCAAAAGACTAACACAAACAAAATATCACAACTTACAAAGCAAATGCACATAAAGTTGACGTTTTGTGATCAAAATTAATTTTTAGGATAATTCAATGTTGCCACCATAACCCTGAATGTAGAGTTAAAAACTGGGGCATTAGATTGCATGTGCGAAGTATGTAATTGGAATTCTTTTATGTATCAATCAAACAAAAGAATTCCATGTTTCATGTACAAGTACACACATCACATATGGCATCTAAACTTCACAACTAGACAGGTTTAGATGTCATATGCCAGGTGTGTACTTGTACTTGGAATGTGGGATTCTTTTGTTATGGATCAAACAATCAAAAGAATGCCATGTTTCATGTACAAGTACACACATCATGTATGGCATCTAAACTTCACAACTAGGCAGGTTTAGATGTCATGTCGTGTGTGCTTGTACTTGGAATGTGGGATTCTTTTGTTATGGATCAATCAAACAAAAGAATTCCATGTTTCATGTACAAGTACATGCATCGTATATGACATTCAAACCACACTACTAGGTTGGTTTTCCGGTATTACAATAGCAACGCAGCTTGTATGCAAACCTATATACATGTAAAAGTTTTATAGCCAGCTATTAAATGTTACAACTTACTTGATGCCAGAAATTGCAGAAATATTTTAAACATTTTCTCAAGGATAGTAAAAGAATTTTTAAATGATAATCATAATTCTTTATTGACACCTACCTTGAATTGTATATCATTTTCAGGCAATTTAATATTTTTTTGTTTTAATTGTTTTTAATGGTTTTGAAATTGACACATCCACATACACATTTACGACTTTGTGGCGCAACTCGTTTCATTACTCGTAAAAAATCACTGCACAAACTAAAAATTAAACATAAAAAGTTCCATTTATAAAAACTGGGTTGAATCAATAAAATTGTAATTTTAGACTACAGTGCTGTTGACATTATTCATGGCCACATATAAAAAAAAACATGTAAAAAAGACATTTTGGGTGCTTTATTTAACACCTGGATATGATGGCCACTTTTAGTATCATGGAACATACTGGTACGAAATTTGTTGAAGTCTCCACAAAAATTAAATTTGGAAAATTTCTGCAATTATCTAAAATCTAAAAGTAGAATTCTTACTATGACAGGATTGTTACAGATCATTTATTTTGGATTCTATCCACGACCTTTTACTGGTCTATTTGGACAATCTCTCTGACCCATAGATGACAATAGTGTGTTTTGCTCTAACCGCCCAGGTGACTTAATACAAACTGTGTGTTTGCCACCACTTTATTTATTTTTATCTCTATGTGTGAGTACTCAAAGGTCAAGGTTTGGAGCTGCATGGTTAAGGTCCCTAAACCTCTGGATTTAAAGATATTTTCTGGTGTAATATGAGCAGTATTTTACATCATTTATTCCCAGACCAAAATCAGAATTCCCAGACTTTTAAAATTCCTTAAATTTTCACTGAACTACACCAACCCTGTTGCAGTAACTCTATAAAGGCTCTTTGGTAAAATTGGACAAATAAGAACAAACACATTGGTCCATATGCACAAAAGAGTTTGACCTGGTCAAGTGTAATTTTGTTCCACCACAAAAAAAAATTTCCTTTGCATTGAAGATGAGGTGTATTTATTTTGAAATTTGCATTTTAATCTTTGAAAATTGCTTTTTACTTTATGAAGAAAATGTGGACAATTGTCAATTTCTGGATAAAACAATTTTGGACTTAGACCAGGTCACTTCTTTTTGTGCATACTGACCTTAGCTTTTTTACAAACACCTAATTTACCCCCCCTTTTCCATCCAACATGCTTGTTCCTCAGGTTAAATTGGCAATGAGAAGACAGGTGACAGACAGATCATACATCATATTAACTAAAAGAAGATTGTTGGCAAAAATGATTCAATCATGAATATTACTTTGCAAATTTTGGGAGAAAACTTGAAATTCAGTCTGTGTGATGACACAGTTGAGAATTAACCTGCTGACGTATACTCCAGGGGGTCCGCGGGCAGAAGCCCAAGTTTGATATTGAATCTCCCGTCAGTACAAAGTGGTTTATGATGGATAATTGACAGGTCCTGTGCTTTTATCTACCTGGTACCTCTTGATATGTTATGGTTAGACTGTCAGGATCAAATTCATGGTATCATCAATGTCAGCTTCCTGATTTGAAGTTAATCTGCAAGAGCTCTACTTGTATTATAATGAAAAAAGTGTTATGATGATGACTTATCAAAATACTTCCAAATGGCTCTTTATATAAGAAACTCTTTTGCCAAAATGTGCTACCACTAAGCATGGAGGCAGTAGAGCATATGAAATCTGTGCACTCAAACATAGATTAGAGATGCTTAGATTGCTTTCACAACAATCCCCCACCCACTTTACTGTTTTCTCAGAAAATGCATATGGAATTAAGTAGTGCATGAAGGTGGATAGCTATGACTGTTTTGTTGCTCAGTCATGTCAACCGAGTCTGAAAATGTGAAGAATTAAAACGTATGCCAAATGCATTACAAACACAATGAAAGCAGAACAACTGTGTGAAACTATTCCTTCCCTATCTGATAGGAAATGAATTACATCTAGGGGCAGGACTAACACCATGGCTGCAACACACAACCCAAGTTGATTTAATTGCTTTGCCTTCTTTTTTCAACATTTTTGGGGGAGAAAGAATGAAAACAAAAGATTTTGGTGACAAAAACTATTGAAGTGTTTGACAACTTTGAGACATCTTTTGGCTTAAAAATGATAACAATACTTAATAATAAATAAGAAAGTAGAAATAACTAAAAATTGATTTTATAATTTGTAGAACTGTAGAGATGGTCCCTGAAGATGGTGTAACCTACATCTCTGACTGTGCAAGGTGTAAAAGCTCACACCTGCATGGGTGTATGAACAGAAGCTGAGAGTAATAAATCTCAATCCTGCAGACTGGAGCCACTACTATATTCTCCTGTGAGTTGCATCAGGTTTTACTCATGTTAAAGCCCATACTGGCTCAATTTGGAGATGTAGTTAAAGGGCCCCATCACTGATAGCCTCGTCCCCAGAACCCCAGATTTTACCCAAAGTGGTCAAAATGTTGATATCTGAAGAAAGCCACTATATTTCTCAGTTACCTTGTGAAATCTTATGGCTAAAGGATGTTTGGTTTGGAAGTTATGAGTGAAAATGTGCACCATTTTGGTCGACCAATATTAATTTTACACAGTACTCTATGGGGCTAATAAAATCACATTTTAAATGGATTGAAATATCAGTGCGAAACTTTACAGATGGAGTTTAGGGGTGAAGGCCATTCTATCAATATGAAAACTATACTTAAATCAGGTCATCCCCCTTAAAAATACAGATGTATGTATACATTATGGTAATTGTTTATATCAGTTCTATTTTTAGTATAGAGGCTATGGAGGTGAATCATTCATTTTGATGTGTGTTTTATCCAAACTGGCATAGCGTGGTATGGACCTACTGCTTGTTACATTCCAAACAAATAATATCAATGGACCTCAGATCCTTTTTTCAAACAATCATAAGAAAACAAAACAGTTTGGTCAAACACAAAAAATACACAAATATAGAATAACAATATATATTCTCTGTGATTTTCTTACAACACTATACTGATGCGAGGCCTGTAGCACATTAACTCCTATCTAGTACATTGAGCATTCGATCTGAGTTGACAATGCTGAACTGCCGCACATCGGCGAGTTTGGTCATGAGGTGCGGGAATGCGGAGCGGTCGTTAGGATGGTTGAGGGCGATCTGCGAGTGCAGGGCTTGGACCACCTGAAGCTGGAGTGTTTCTATTGGTCCAGGGCACTTAAGTCCAGGACGATCTGTGAAAAGATGCAAAGAAAAGAGTACAAGAGTCAAAATAAGCATTCAGGTGCTACTATTTTGAATACCAGTAGTAATTAGTATATTGAATCCTACCACAAATATCTGTATCAAAGTAGTAAAAAACAAAGATACAAACTGCTCTTGAATTTCATTGTGCAAATTTTGAGATGCAGTCAGTGGCGTAACGGGTCTGCCCGTTCTGAGGGGGCAAATTTCCCAGTCTTGGGAAATTTTCCCTCTCAGGGGGGGCAAAAGGCCAATCTTTTCCCGGTCAGAGGGCTAAAAAACGGCTGATTTAGCATGATTTTTGCAATTTTTTTCTCGGCCAAAGTCGTCAGGGGGGAAACCTGTCCCCCCCCCGCCTGTTACGCCACTGGATGCAGTCTGAAGAAGGGTAGGCCTAAATCTAAACCCACACTTTGTTTCAAAACAAATGACATATTCATACAATTTCTACTGCTTTAGGCTGAGTAAAGGAACAAAGTAACATCTGGGTTTTAAAAAAAAAGAGGAAGGGCTTTTTATTTTTTTAACCCAAAATAGGTGATAATTTTACTGTATATTTGCATATATTGCAGTGGATGCACTGTCTGAAAAAATGTTCTACTTCTTAGTTAGGTAGACCCCTCTAATGATCTACTTCCATCAGGTAGACCCCTCTAATGATCACAAAACCTGTTTAAAAAGGCTTCTTGCACATTAGCAAACCTGTAGGGAGCATCTCAACTTCTTAAAGGCTGACTCAGAGATTTGAAATATATATTTTTATGTGTAGTAATTGATTTTTCATCTAGAACTAAAGATAGTCACCTAGAACGTTTAATTCTAAAGTTAGAGATGAATCAGATTTTCCGTTTTCATGAGGTAAGCATTTATGCACAGTATAACAGCGCCATAGGATACTGTGTATAACAACAATTCCGAATCCAGAATTTTATAATAAAACACTGATTTTCTATATGAAGGACTTCGATTTGAGCTTAGTTATTTCACACAATGATTAGTATATGGATAAGCATTATGTATATGCATAAAACACGATTTGTTTGAAAAATGAGTGCGCCCTCATCGGGAAATCTCTGAGTCAGCCTTTAAGTATCCTTTAAAAGTTATGACTAAAATGTTTAAAAATAAAAAGAAAATTGAAGTGGCCTCAAAATATGAAGCGCAAGCCTCTGCAAGGGGTTAAACATGAATCTTTTTACTCTGTCTTAGGCCCTGCACACTTGATTTTTAGTTTCTTGTTGGAGATTTTAAAATTTGCGACGAGCGAGAATTCATTATTCATTATTCATTATTTTGTGTCAATTCATTATCGACTTTCAATTGGACATAAACAACTATGTTTGAGTGGTTCAAATAGCAAAAAAAAGGCAATACTTCCTCTATACATGGTAAATATGTTTCATATCCATTTTTTGGACTGTGTACACTATTTAAATAAAATGTCATCTAAAGCTAAATTATTTAGATTTTGTGAGTTTGCCGTACTTTTATTCCAGACTTAAATGTATAAAAAACATCTATTCTGAAAGAAATTGCGGAGCCAACTAACAGGGACTGAAAATATGTAGCCCCCAAAAATTTAGAAAAAACCCTGCCCAAGTCCCTCCCCCTCCTACCATCTCTAAAGACAAAGTACCACAATTCTGTTCCACAACTGGTCAAATCATTTGGCTTACAATCTGATTAATTTTTATAAGCCCCCCCCAAAAAAATGAATTCCACATACCCCTACCCACCAAAAAAGGTTTCCTCAGTTTGCACAAATATCCACCAATAATTTATGATTGAGACCAGAGACAGGTTGATACAGAGGGTAATTATACCATAAGCTAACATAAAACAAAATCCTACCACTGACCACTACCCTACAAAAGAACCCAATTCACAGACAAGCCTGACAGTAGGGCAGCTCACAGTGACCTGTCACTGATTGATTTGAGTCCCATATGAAGTAGAGAGAGAAGAAAAAACTCAATGGAAATTCTATTTATTTACAAATAATGAATTATTACAAAATAATGAATTATTTGACCCGGCAGCCAATTCCGACCCGGCCGGCAACAAGAAACTAAAAATCAAGTGTGCAGGGCCTTATAGTCAGTCTGGCCTACCATATATACCACTTTTCATGAAGTGGCCTAGTTTGGATGTAAAAATTATTGATGTAAAAAGTCTAACATTCTGTTAACAGTAGTTCTCAGAGGGTGCTTTGAATCAATCCCACAATGCATTGCAATGTGCGCCTATACTGGAACTGGAATAACTTGACTGTACTAAAAAACACATGTCAGTCTTAAGGATAAAAAAGGGTTCAAAAAGTTTAAGAACCACAAGACATTTCATGATCTTGCAAAAAAATTCCCTAAGTACAAGCACCTTGTGGGCTAAAATGAGTGTAAAGGTCAGGTCTTTTATGTGTTAAGAATATTACTTTTGTGGGATCACATGACCTCATGGAATTGAAATTCCCAAAACTAGTGCATTGTGGGATTGACTCAATACACCCTCTGTAGTTCCCCTAAATGCAGGGCCTCATAGACTAATAATTTCTTCTTTTGCCAGATAATTGTCAGCACAGGTGCATATGTAGGTCACTGAGTGGCTTGTATTCTGGGCATAAGAGCACACCACCTGGGCCCTCATTTGAATACACACAAACTGAATGGTGAATAGCACCACCAAATGCTCTGTTAAAGAACAAACATCTACTAAAACATGCAAGAGTTAGGGACCAGTCATTAGTTGTACTGGGGGGGCGAGGGGCATGCCTGGAAAAGGTGGGGAATTTGGGAATCACATTCCCAAGAAATTTTGCTATTTGGAGGGAAATTTTTGTCCTTTAGATAAATACATACATGAGAATTGAAGGAAAATTTTGCTATCTTGAGGGAAATTTTGATTGTATTCCTGGGAAATTTGGCCTTTTTGTCCAGCCCTGCCGGGGAGGGGATGGAGGAATTCAACTTTTTTTCGCATTCCCAGTATTTTAAGAAAGTGCTCCACTTAAAATTTCGTCTTTCTCCTTCTCCCCTGATGAAAATTTTTAAGTTTCCCTCTCACTCACAAAAAAAAATGGTTGATTCCTCTCTCAAATCTTCCCTTCCCTCATGTAAATAGTCGCCCCTCCCTTAGAGCATAATTTTAGCATGATAGTCAATTTCTGTCCCATTGTTCACATATTAATAAGCGTCTGTGCAAGCTTGAAGAACCAACCGTAAAGCAAAAGTCTTGACCGAGTCCGGGTTTCGTCATACGCTCAAATAAAACAACAGGTTTAGAATCAGCTTACAGGACAGATGCAAAGTAGATTATGTGCTAGAAAACAATACTCAAATATTGATACCATGTTTCCTTAGTTGAAATACTGATCGGCTTGCAAAAGTCAAAGAGATCAAAGTGCTCTATTGGGACTTATCTGTCCTGGCCATAATTACTAGCAAATACAGTCACCGCAAATGTCATTTTGATTTATATCATGTTGCGCCATAGGCCATTTTATTGCGATTTCTGTCCATTCAGGAAAAAAAATTAAAAACTGCAAATACAGTAGATTGAATCTGAATGTAAGATTAGGTACACATACTATACTTAAAGCCATCAGTTCAGGTACAATGATATACAGGTAAGGAGGATGAGGCTGTGGATCACAAAAATTTTGACTCTTCCATTTCACTCGGCTTGGCCTTGTGAAATGGAACAGTAAAAATTTGACCAAATGTTATATTTTTACTATTGATAGTATACAAATATTAACTGACTATAAGTGTGATGGTTGAAATATCATCACAAAGTGAAAGATGTACTGTTCCATTCCACGAGCCGGTATGGCAAGCTTGTGGAATGGGACATACATCTTTCACTGAGTGATGATGTTTCTACCGTCACACGAATTAAAGGCAGTAAATATTTGTTTTATCACTAATACATACATTCTATAACTTAAAAAAAATAATGTTGTCACCACTTTGAGTTTTTCCATTACAACTGAAACAGTGTTAGGTTCACCCTATACATAAATCGGCGAGTCCAAGGGTTGGCGCATGCGTATTTTGGCGCAGTGCAGTGATAGCAAACACTATCACACGGAGACGGTGATGGTAAATCTATCAAACGGTAATAAACCAATGAACTGCCTTGAATTTATGTATGAGTGATATAATAAACACTATCACATGGCTCATGGCTCTAATCATAATATAACAAATAATGGCTCAATCCCCACAGGGCTTAGTGCGTACTCAATAAACAGCTTTAGTAATTTTTCCTTGAATTTTAAATTTTTTGACATCAAATATGAACTTTATTGCAACATGAACAAGTAAGAGAAACTGCCACATGTTCTATGTATGTGCAAAAAAAAAAAAATAACAGAAGAACAAACACCCCCCACAAAAAAAATGAAAAACAGAACACAGTACGAGGCTATAACATAAACTTACCTCCACAGAGAATAATGGCTGCTGAGAACAAGGCTACCTCGCAGTTGGTCAACTGTAGGGGCATCAACTTGCCGGCAAAATTCACCACCTCCGTTGCTATCTCATACAACGGTGTCGGCTGCACCTCATTTGGGCTGAAAATCGTCTGGTAGTGTGAGAATGAAGGTCCGCCAAACTTCCGCTCCCTTATGTTTATTACATGAGCCAGTCGCACCAGTAGCACTTCTAGAGAACTTGCCTTGAGTAGGGTGATTTGGTCGTCTTTTGTCCAGAGCTAGGAAGCCGGGGATCATTTTGGCGAAGCTGATTATGCGGGTGATAGCAGGTGTGAAGTTGTTCCTGATGATGTCGCTGATGATTTTTGAGCGGTCTACCATACTGTTGTTGTTACCATCAATCTAAATATGCAAGGGATAATGAGTACATGCTAGGTAATTGGACAATGTACAAACCTAATTTCTATTCCATTCGAATGTCAACACGAATGCCAACATTGTCAAATTGGTTCATATTTTGGTGACATTTTAAAGGTACGTCCAAAAAAAGGAACTTGTTTTGTCACTCTGAAAGAACAAATCAGGAATTTAGTCCTAATCTTGCCAATTGACTAATGACCAAAATGCATCTTGCCATTTATTCCTGATTGTTTTAATTGCCACTGTACTTTAGGTTTTGAGATTCACAGAATTGACATGATAAAACTAGGGGGCTAGATTTGTCTGGAGGGATATAAAACAACACTATTCTTGCCTACCACGTATGCCTCATCCTGATGCTGACAACTAAAGATTACCATTTTTCAGTAAAACCAGATTTAATTTCCTCAGAACATGTAAAGGAAGCAAACAATTTATCAGTTCAATGGTTTTGTCAATTGTGTGAAACTAGTTCGAGGACAAAGTATGGTAGAATGCACCAACCTTCCACAAGTTGTTCATACCATAAAATTTAAAGTTCCTTACATGGGCAATTTCTGAAGTTGTAAATCTATTACGCATTGGGTTACCAAGTTCCGACCAACAACATAAAACCAAAAACGTGAACACTCTACTTGCCAATAATTCCAAATCAGTGTTTTTGACATTACTGTAACTAATTCCTCCTGATCATGTCACAGGCTATTTCTTGTATTTGCCATCAAACCCAAAAAATAATTACGGACAATTTCCGTATGCACGCAAAAATACGATAATTTGGTTTTTTTTTTAAATATTGCAGTACATGTATGAGCATAAAGTCCTATGCATAGGCTGAGGTACAGATGAACTGCATCATGAACAGGGAATTTTGTAACCATTCATGGTATATTTGTCTCAGTCCATGCCTTGGAATGGAGGTATGGTCATTGAGTTAAAATAATTTCTTTTAAAATTGATAATTGATCATGGACACTTAATGGTTCGGACTATTCACATCCCTATAACTACTAACATCCTTCCACCTCTTGAGATTGGTAGCAATGTCACTGCATATCTCAGGTTGCACAATTTTGATGTGCGCATGCCCTGTCCTTTCATGTGCATGCAAATAGAGGCGGTACAATCAAAATGTTGGTGTGCAAGCACAGACGTTTATCACACTGCTACTAAACTTGAGGTGAAACAAGTATAGGTGATAAAACTCTTTATACTCTATCCAGCTGGAGGTACGAAGAAGCGATTAAGGGGTTATAAGGGGTTATACATGGTACCGACTTTCAGCCCACGCGTATGAAAAGCACGAGCACACTACAATTGAAAGGCGGCACTGGGTATACGCGCGCGTCATCACTTCATACTTCAGACAAGACAAAGTATAGTCCGAAATCCCAGCTATGCCATTGATTACCAAGTGCCATAATTCCCAATACCATGTCTTACCTGTGAGAGGAAGTTTTCATTCCAACTATCAAAGACTCCTCCATCCCATAATGTCTTCTTCTGTGCCTCATGGATACTCAATATCAGTTGTTCCATCTTCATCTGACAGTCTTCTATACTGGTATTACTGTCACATGATGGTGACCTAGGGGGTGATGGGATAGGGGTACCTTGAGGTTTGCATTTCTTGGGACATCTACCGAGTCGTACCGCTGCAAAAAGTAACAAAAAGTTGAACATTTTTGAACATTTTTGACAATATAAGTTTGTAATGTAAGAAGCAATGCATCATAAAATTTCTTTTGCCTTTGCAAGATCAGTTAAAAAGGTATAATTGCTGTGCTAAGCTAAACTTGTGTGTGGAGTGCCAATCTTTCTTTCCTTGGTCTTTGGACCAGATTCATGCCGTATTTTTGCTAGGGGGTCACTGCTCTTCACCACGATGAGTCTGTTTTACCTTCTTAGCATTTACTAATGCCAGTACATACTTATACACCTGAGTAGAAGGGAACAAATGAGGATTAAGTATCATGCTCAAGGATACAGCACAACAACTCTTGTGGGATTCGGACCTGTGAGGCTTGTGATTATGATTTGAATGAATTACCACTAGACCACTGTGCTTCCCTGCAAGATTAAATCACAATCAATCTATCATGAGATGTATGTCATGAGTAGTGAATGGCATGGGTTAATAGCTGAGTACCAACAGTCAAGTGCATAAGACTTGCAGATTGATAGATATAATGGTTAGCAGCAAACTGAACAAACCTAGCATTGCTCCAAATTGCAAGGGTTGACAAAAACAAGAAACAAAACTGGCATTTCTTTGATCACTCTAAGTTTACAAACTATTTGACATTCCCAGGACTTGAAACAAGCAGGACGCATGCTTGGCCTACTTCAGGCTCAATAAGATACTGACACAATACCTTGTTACCACATCAATCCAGCAAACAACGAGTTTTATTTTGGTTGAAAACAGCCCAGAATCCAATTCCACATTCCTACCAAAAATAGGACTGCTGCCCATTCTGTTAAACTTCCACACATCACCATCTTGACATGCATTGTAACCTGCCAACCTACTTTCATGCTGTGTTTTGCACAGTTTTAGCTTACTGGATTGTGGGGATATTTTAACGGTGTTCATTTTTCACTACTTTTACATTTTTAAACAATTTTGTGTTTTGTTTAATTCATGGGTTCAATCACTACACATTAAAACCTTATCAATCAAAAATATTTTCGCAGGCTTTTAAATTCGAGTTAACAGTGAAAAGCACAAGAATTAAAACTGTGCAAAAATTAAAACCTCACGAAAATTTCCCACTATACGATACTACAAGTTGAAGTAGCCCCTGGTTCATCTCAAACAGTCCACGTAACTTGGTTGGCACCCTTGTATACAAGCCCACATGGGGTAAGGATATAAAGCTAGCCTCTAGTTTGAATCTCAAGCCTAGTTGAGTATAATTAACAAGCTGACAATGGACTCACCATCCTTTGACATGCCCACGGCAAGGCATTTTCTTAGCCGACAATACTGACACCGATTCCTATTGATGCGCATGATGAGACACTCGTCTCCCTTGTTACACACACGGTACTTGACATTGTGTTGTATACTTCGCCGAAAGAATCCCTGTAGAGAAAAAAACATTGATATAATTATAGCTATGATATGCGATACGTAAGCCTAAATAAAGGAACTTTTCGTTATGTATAGCGTTTGCCCTCATGGACGAACCAGGCAAGGCCTATTATGCATCTTGACAGTCCAAGTCAATGACAAGGTTTGGTTGTGACAAGTTTGGACAAATGTTCTAAGGCAACTTCAAACTCTTCAGAAAGTTGATTGGTAATTCACCGTGGTGGTTAAATTTTGTTTGTTTTGCTAATTTTAAATGATAAAATCCAGCTAAGTTCCATCTTAACCATATCATGTGACTGTTGGTTGTATTTTGAAGCTGTTCATCATTCAGGTGCAAGCCCTTTCCCTAGGAACAGTTTGGCATGGGTGTAAGAAATCTGTGGGTACTTAAGATAGCTTTGGGTAGAGTTTTTACTAGAAACATGACTCAAAAAATCTGAAAGTAGAATCATAGCTACTTGCAAGAGAAGATATCAGTAGCTTCCCACAATGCATTGCTTGCAATGGATGTTTTTGTAAAGGTCCTGATGTGAATCGTCAGAGATGAAACATGCCTAAATTAACAGTACTGATCACAAACTTGCATTTTAAGAATGTTTCATCTCTAACGATTCACATGACTACCTGTACAACAATCTCCATTGGAAGCAATGCATTGTGGGAAGCTACTGATATCTTCTCTACTTGCAAGTATATCCCAAGACAATTGGACCCATCTGTATACCTCAGGGCCAACATTTTTGGCCAAATTTAACACAAATTTGATAACTTTTTACCAAATTTCTGAATTGTTTGGCAAATTTTAAAAGTTTTGGCTCCACTGAGGTAAAATTGGGATATTTTTCTGAAAGAAATTTCATAACATTTTGAAAGAACTTATCCTTATACCATTACCAACACAGCTGGGTAATTGATACATGTATGCCAAATGGCCAATGCAAACATGAGAGTATATGAGACCCAACTTTGTATGTGTCTCTACTGTCATTTGTACTAAGCTCTCCAAAGAATCAGCCCACTTAAAGGCTGACTCAGAGATTTCGAAATATAATATTTTGGTGTAGAAATTAAAAATAGACAACTAGAAATAAAGAGTAACCTTAAAATGCTTAATTCCAAAGTTAGAGATGAATCGGATGTTTCGTTTTCATGCAGTAAGCATTTATGCATAGTATAACAGTGCCATAGGATACCGTGTATAACAAAATTTCCGGATCTGGAATTTTATAACAAAGTTGTGATTTTTTAATATGAAGGACTCAGATTTGAGCTTATTTATTTCACACAGTGATTATTATATGGACAAGCATTATGCAAAAAAACACGATTTGTTTGAAAATTGAGTGCGTCATAATCAGGAAATCTCTGAGTCAGCCTTTAACAGATCTGGCTAGTTCCCTAACAATACCTTGCACTAACAGGACAGACTAGAAAATGAAATAACATCCCTTTGCCACAACAAGAAAATACTAGAGTATCTGATGAAAAACAATAATCATAAGGAAATACGGTTCAGTTTTCTGTGGTTCTCTGCATTCAATGGCTCCATGCACAACATATTCAACTCTTTAATCACTTCATTTTTTCAGTCCTACTTTATGATATCCTTTCAGATTAAAACAAACTAAGGAACCTGTGAACATAGGAAACAAGTCATTGCAAGAAATTATTTCTTGCACCAATTGTCTTCTGATTACAAGAAAAAGAGTTGACTTTGATGATGAATATACTTCCCCACTATGTAGGACTACCTAGATTGGTATATGTATGTACTGTGGATGGATTTTGAGTCAGTAGATGGGGTAGATCCTCCCCGTAAACCAGCCAACAACACTGATATATAAACTAGTTTCATTGGATGGTGAGGGAGGAGGAGAGAGGGAAAGATGAGTGAAACTGTCGGATGATGTACTAAATATAGTATGATGACATCCACAGCTTATAAGCACAATGCTTTGTTCTGCAAATTGAAAGACAACACAAGCAATGATACTTTCAAATGAATGTCAAAAGCACGCCAGCATCAAGGTGGATTAAATCATTAGGTCAACATACCACCTAGCACTCACAATTTACGCTGTAAAATTTGCACAAAACAGGCACTTATAATTGCAGATATATACATTTTTTTATTAGGACAGACTTCCTTTAAAATTCTCATACGGTATGTGAGAAAAGCCGACTAAAACAAACAAACGGTACTTTGTAGGGGCTCGTAACCACGATTGTGTGACAGATTGGTTAATACACCTCAACCTGAATTATACAGTTGTTACAACAGCGAAGTGTATATTCCGTCTTCATGGTTTCAAATTGGTGCACCCTAACAGTACCAGTAACACATATCAATTCATACCAGATTTACAGTTTACCAAATAAGGAACCAACATCTATGATATTTCAAAAAAAAAATCCTCTCACAATGTCACTGGCAATTATAACTGGAAGGTCAGGCAAGTTGTGGTAAACCCCAACCATGATTGAGTGGCATTTCATGGGAGTTGAATGAATTTAAACTTTTAACTGTTGATAGTGATTAAAAAAAAACCTAACTGGTTGCCTCTCAACTCATCACTGCCGGGCCAGTGTCGAATTAAAGAGATTTTAAAAAATGCTGCCCGTGGCACATATCCTTTAAGTGTTGGTTTTTGTATGCAAATAACTATTGTTTAACTTCACAACAATGTCTACATTAGTATGACATTACCCACTAATATTACCAAAAGAAATTTCATCAACCAAGTTGTGTTGAAACAGTATCATTTTCCCAACTAAGACTCTACAATCTATTTACTTCGAACACCTTAAGATATTTCAATGAAAAAGTCTAAAAGCCATCAGCACAGACACAACATTTCCAATCCATCTCTAAATAATCCTGACTGATAATGCTTAAAGGACTCGGAGAGTAATCCACATGCAAAGTGTTACATGTGTATATCTCATTCAAGCTGAGATCAGCCCAGAGTGGAAACTCCACACCATGCACCGTGCCGCCTGCTCCAACCCCTCAATGATTTAGGGAAGATGTGGAAGAGTACCTAACCCATTAAACCCAGTATAATTGGCCGGGCAGGCTAGCGCTGCATCAAAGGCGTTCTAATGTTGCACGTTGACGCTCCATGATAGTACATTGTCTAGCCTACCATATGGTTTTGAAACATTGGAATATAGGTCATTCTCTCCACCTCTCGCTAGATTAACACCTTGCAGACGTCACAGCAAAAATCTCGGCCGGGAGATGTTGCCGTTACAAGCAGATAGAATTAAAGCGAGAAATCATGCCTCCTGTATCGCTGTCAATCTGAACAGATGCAGCTCAATTTGTGCCATGTGATTTGTTACCGTTAATGATGGGTGGAGTAAATATTCTTATTAGATTATGGCACAGATAATGATAGCCAATCAGTGCGCAAAGTGATGTCACCTGTGCACAATCACTGCCGATGTAGGACGCAATGTCTGTCCCTCTATCAATTATTTTCTTGTGCCATTAATATATTGTACCTCAAAACAGCTAACAACAAAAACTTGTGAGAAACCCACAGATAAATGGCATCTATCTGTATATACAGATATTTATTGTCCAAATATGATACCGAAACTGTTGATACTGATGTCAATACCATTTTGACCTTTTGTTTTTAAAGATGACAAAAACTAAATTGGTAATAACCTACATTAAACTGCATCTACAAATAAGTTACACACTTGAATCAACATAATAAGTGTATCAACATGTCTAGTCTTTGGGTCAGTATTTGTAGTGATAAGACACCGATTATCTAAGTTAATCTATCAGGGGGCCTGCCCCAAACTAGTCAAAAATGGGCAATACACTTGTTTATGAACCCAAGCTCCATATTTCTCAGCAAGAATTTATTCCACCACGGCCACCCTGAAGTGCCGTCCCCGTTCATTAAAATTGTTGAGGAAAATCCATAGAAGTGGACACTGCCATACTCATGACTTGTATCATAAGTGACACATTTCATGAAAAAGGCCTGCTTCTACCATTCAGGTGTGTACATCCCCGAAAGCGATTCCAAGTCTGCAACAATACGAAGTTCCCCACCACACGACTACCACTTGCCCCAATTTCAATTGTATCCAGAAAGTTATGTGGCTCAACTCAATACCATCAATTAGCAGACCTTGATCACTAACCTAATTTTCTCCCTCTTTTCATCACCATTTTGCCTTTGTTTACCAGTTCATGGTCTAGCACTGACATGGTTAATTAGGCCACATTCATGTGTGTGTGTGCACAGGTTGAACCAAGAGTGAGAGCTGCGAGTGAACACGGCAAATTTGACATGATTTTGAGTTAAATGGGGCGCTGTGCTATAGTGCGGTTAACCCAAATTGTTTGTTCATGAAAACATGCCATTGTCGCTTGTGACTAATTTTGAAAGCGAAACTGGGTAACAAGCTTCTTTCGCTATACATACAGGCCTAGTTTCTGTGATCATTGCTCAGGTGTATCCAAACCCATTCCGTCACGTTTATTATCAATACCAAAAAAGAAGTGTGCGTACCCCTTTTGTGCCAGTTTGGTGTAAGCAAATACAATTGATGATAAATCTATTACCTGTTATTGAGCACTAGGGGATTTAACTTGAATAGAAATTTTGTAAAAAGGCTACCATAATATTTTGACAATAAATATCAGGTTGAAATGATTGAAGCGCTACCACCCATGCTGATTGAACTTTCACCAAGTAGTCAAAGTGCAGAAGCTCAATTCCTGTCCTGTAGTATTTCTTCAGTGAATCAATAATTGCCTGACCTCCACTTTATCTGTTCAGGTTTTGAGGATCAATTGGGTCAAGGATGGTAAACAGCAATACGAAAACAACTTCAAGTGCAAGCTGACCCTCCCCGCTGAATTAATGGACTATCCCTCATTCCCAATTTCCTCCCAATTACTTGTATACGTACACCCCATTAGCTCGGATCACCCTGTACATTCTCCCGGTATTAAAAATGATGCATGGTTACAAGTAGAGGTCTATAATTTCCAACCAACGTGTGAGTGAAATTCATCAATATAGCAGTGCCAAATGAGGCTTTACAAGATTTCGCTTAGCCTCCGCAGCGAGTGAACCTGTCCTAGTTTTGTGACCTCCTTTTCTCGCAAATTAGCAATTGAAAAACATGGCTCTTGTCGTGAAACAAAGCCTATATATTCTTGCCAGGGTTGCAAAATATATCGATTATAATTTTATTATATTTATCACCCATTGCTTCTTTAAAGACCCGGGGATTGGGAAATCACCAGAAGATGGGTGCTTTCCCAAATTGGTTTATCCTTAAATGATATTGTTTCTTCTACATGCACAATTTAAGGTAAACTGGTTGAATTTTGTTAAACAGTAATTAACCTCTTTCTTGGTTAAATACCCATTGAACAAAACAAACTTTAAGTTATTTCTTCTGTGATTGTATCACAATCTCTGGACTGTTGTCCATTTGTTTTTACCATCGTACGTCCAAATCTCTTTGGTGTCTTGGGCACAACTTGTGTACACCCAGCATATTGACTAGTGAAACAAGGGGAGCTTAAGAACTGGGGGGCGGGGGCATTCAACTTTTTTTTCAGGTAAGGATGTGCAGCCCCAATTTCCCAACTTGGGGCTTGTGAATGATTTTGTGGCCGAAAGTAGGGGCTGGAACTAACATTGGAGAAATTTGCAGGCTTGGGAGCTGAAATTTGCTAAAATTTAGGTTCTGACCAAAAATTTTCTGAAAGGAGACCTTAATAACTGAATTATACTTCACGGGGTAGTCTTTGGAACTGCTGGAGAGCGCAAAATGGGGGGTCTCAAGGCCGGTCACATACCTGTACCTCCTTCCAATTCAGGCTCAAATTCCCTTCATTCCCAAGATATAAACAGAAAACTGCCATTTTTTGGTTAACAATCAATATATTAGCACAGTATTGCTAGGACTTTACAATGTATGCATTAGTGTTTCTAACCATAAAAACGCAAGTTTGTTTCCCACGGTATGAATGTTCAAGACCGGCTTTCATATCAAGTGAAACATAATATACATAATCAAAATGAGTAACCTTAAAGAAGACACTGGCACATTTTGAAAAATAGTGCGCCCTCAAGATTTTTTCAAACGATATTTTTTTTCATGGTTGTAAAGCTTTTATATACAAGCCCTCACCCGAACTGATTCAGACTCAATCATCTTCCTTATGGTTACACAGAACGATTTTAATAATTTAAACGTCGCCAGCGACGTTAAATTCACAGACGACGAAAATGGCTTTTAACACAAGACCACGCACTCCGTATGCATGTTTCTCACGCTATGGCACCCGGTTTGACCTTCAATATAACCTTTGTGGTTTTAATAGTCGTGAGTACGAGTCAAAAATATTCATGGTAATTTACACATTTGTGATTAAAGTTATGGAAACTTAAAAGTTGGCTACAAATTACCTGGATGCTTTATCCTCATTCAATGTCACTATCTGTTTTGGGGTAGTTATTTTTATGGTAAAATTATTCGTTCTTCCAATGGCCTAGACTATCATTGAGAGCAAATTGAAGAAATTTCAATTTTGTGAAAAGTGCCAGTGCCGCTTATAGAAGATATGACAAAAGTATTAGTGAGGTTGCTGAAACCCAAACATTAATGGCAATATGCACAACCCTTATTTGAACGCCCTGTCTATTGAAAATCTTGCCACAGGATTTTGAATAGGCAAGGTGTTTCGATTAGGCATTCGCAATTAGAATTTTATGGTTTTCACAATCTAGCTATTGTCATTTTTACCCCTCCCTACCTACCTAGAAAAGCCTATATTGTGATTCACAGGACCCATCAATCTTTAGGTTACCAAACCTTTAACCATCACCCGGCCAAAATTGCCAAACCCCACTCATCCTCCATTCTCATCTCTTCTCACCAACTCATAACTCCATTTATCATTCCACACAAATCAACAGATCAACCTCCTAAAGAAAGTACTGAACTTCCTAATCCCCCCACCTTAGGGAAAATACTTAAAATCATAATCTTTGCCTTGTACCTCAGAGACCTTCTGTTGTTTCATATTTCATAGTGTGATGATTTAATCAGATATGTAATTGTAAAGGTTGACCTTTCGCCTAGTCTGTCTGACAAAGTATCTAGTGTTCTCTCACTTGACCCTGCATTGATGAGTGCCCTACTAAAATCACAGGGCCAAGAGAAATCATACTTTCTCTCATCTGAGCACACTGATATCTGAGAGTAATCAGGCTCCCCCTTCAATTTTGAGCCCGGTTTTCTAATGCATAGCAGCACGTACAGGATCTCAGAAGCAATATATCTCACCTTAACATCCTTCGCACGCATGTCCCCCATAGTGAAATCCCGAGCCTTGTCCCCGCAGACACGACACAAGCACGTCTTAACCATTAAGTGCCGTCAAGACGCTCATGATGATGAATATATACGATCGGATTGCTAAACCTGGAGCAAGAAAAGGACAAAACAAAAACAGGCTTGGATATTAACAATTTGTTCTCTTTTCACTGCAACCAAGTCAATCCAATATGGAAAAGATGAAAATTACCAAGACGTTTGTGACATAATGGTACTGTGAGAGAGTAAACTGGATTTGAAATGAAATGTCTGGCAAAAAAAACAATTAAATTGGAGGTCACCTTGTACCCATACTCATGTTTACTTCTCCAAAATGAACCAAATTATAGGGTAACATGCTATGATTGACAAAACTCATGTATTAAGAAACATCCTTAAAATCCCTGGGGAATTCTAGGAACTCTTTTTTCATTAAACTGGACCAGGCCCGTACACGGGGGAGTGCGGGGGGTGCGGTTCGCACCCCCCCAATTCCACAAAAGGGGGAAAAAGGTCCACTTTTTGCCGATTTTCTTGCTTAAAAAGGTCCAAAAATTAAAGAAAATTATGGGACTAAAGAGTCACTTTTGGTGATGAGATGCTCAAGAACGTCCCAAAACATGGACCATTTTAGCGGGTCTAGGTCATTTTGTCACACCCACCATTAAACCACAAGGTCCACTTGTGTCGAAGATCCAGCCCCCAACCCCCCAGTTGTACAATAAAAAATCCTGCGTACGGCCCTGAACGGGACACAATGTTAGGAAAACAAGGACTTTCAATAATGATCGGATTTAGCTGGAAGTTACCATATGTTTGGCTTGGTTTCAGCATCTGGCCGGCGGGTGTGGATCCTGTAATCAAATTAAAACATATAAACACAAAGAATGACAAAGATATGATATAATTTAGTTAAGTTTTTATCTGTCAATTTTGAACCAGGAAGTCCACACATTGCGCAGAGCTGTGCTACATTACAAGTTCAATTACACAGGTAAATACACCCTGTTGATTGAAAAGTTGGATGGCACTTCATTGACTTCAATTCATGGAAGGTTTATGGCCTCAAAAGTAGGTCATTGATGTAACTCTTTGAATGCTGAACACCCTTCACAGTTAAACATTTTTAGCATTATTCCCAAGATATTATTATAAACAAAGAGTTAGTGGCTAGGACCCATCTCTTGAAGACCACTCCACTAAGACTTGGCATGTTTATAGGTTCATTTGATTCCTATCATCCATGATAATTGTTTAGGATAATTAGAAACATTATGTTTGTGAAAAAGTCTGGTGACCTATTAACTTTGTGCACAAAGTGATTGGTGGAAGGCAGGTGGAAGGCAGTATGGTCATGATGGCGGAGTCATATTCCCTTGGTTTTACCAATTTTTATCTTAATACCACGGGAATTCACGACGAGGGGTAGCGAATGTACAAAAAACACTTTCAGGAAATCGCAATAGGCATTTCATTCGGTCCAGTCTTCTGATAGCGAGTTAAGGTTCAAAAATCCATAACGCATTGCCAAGTTTCGATGTTTCCCACAAGTTTGGTCCCTTTGAAATTGGCAGGTAAAAAACTCTTTGGAACCTGCTCTTTCTCCCAGCCAGGAAAACAAACACTCTTGGGAACCTTGCTCATCTCCAAGATCCTCCCCCTTGCCAGGGATCGGAGATTCACCAGGACCAAGCGAAAATAAAATTGCATTTGAAAGTGTAATGGTCAATTGGTAAAATTGAATATATACAATATGAGTCTAAAATTGTCTGATTCAGTAACATACATTCAGGAGTGTATTCAAAAATATTTCTACTTCAGAGCTCTCAGGTAAAAGGTTCGTGGCCAGGAAACCACCAAAGCCGGATGGGGGGGGGGATCATCCATAAGGTAACTGGTAGGAATCAGGCAAAGAATAGCCTGATGACATTTTTGTCAAAAAACATTGGGGTGCAGGAGGGACCAAAAGCCTACCGGGTGGACATTGCAATGAGATCTGTGGTCATTTGAAAAGTTATCCACTGATTTTTAAGAAGGTCTAGGTAGTATTTTTGTGACTTATGTATTTTCTAAGACTGACTACAACTAATGCCACAAAATTGCTCTCAACTACGTTTATGTTTCTGGTTCCTAAACAGAAACTAGAGCAAACATTTGCATCGCTATATACCCGGTGCGGTGTCAAGCTCCACTTGCTGAACCGCCCGACCAGTCAGGCCCACAGCTGTGAAAAGATGTTTTGTACAGGGCAGATCTTTCATGGTTGAAACACCGTGCCAGCTAGTACACATATAGGCTACCTCATGACTCATGCACTTTTCACACAATAGGTCTGGTTTCTAATAGGAACCAGACATCAGTATTTTCCCCTTTGTGAAATCAGACAAACTTATCTCCACATCTCATGAACTGGTGATTGGTTTCTATTTGATGTCTTGTAAATGGACCAATATTGACAATGATGACTGATACGATTCATCATAACATATTTCAAGACAAGTGAAATATTAGCGCTCTAATTATCCTGACGGAGCAGTCAGGTTTCAAAGAAACCTAAAACAACCATGTATTGTTCGTGTCATAAAAACTGCTACTTCGCCTATCAGGTTGGCAATTAGAATCAATAGCATAAAGGACGTACCATTAGTTAATCAAAGGGGCAGGATAGTTTGGATTGGGTGGAATATTTTTTATGCCAGGCCAATTTTTTTTTTTTCTGGGACTCTGGAACTGAAAGAGCCTGATGAAAAGGATGCATTGTGGTTGCACTCTAAGAAAACAAATTCTGAAGTTGTCCTCAAAGATTCTTGAAAGAACCATATGGGTCCAAAAATATGATAGAGAACCATTTTTACGTCTACATGTATAAACCCGGGGGGTGGGGTGGTTGGTTTGGTCGGGGAGCCGCACCCGTATACCCATTTCTAAGCCTTCATTTAGTAGAAAAAGGTATCCAATTCTAAGGATTTTGCTTCAAGACCCAAAAAATCTCCTGAAAGGACAACTTTAGAATCATAATTGGTTATATGATTTCTTAGAAATCACCCATCAAACAGGTGTGACCAATGACCATAGGGTGTTACCTCAAAATATTTTATTGAGTATGGCTTTTGAGGACAGGTATCAATCTCAAAACCACTATGATAGGAAAGGGGAATAGCAAATCATTCCTTTTTCAGTAAAATAACATGGTGCAACCAGGCCAGGAAAAAATGCATATTTCCCAAGAAGATTGTCAAATTTCCCATAGATTTCCCACCATTTTTTATGTATTTCGTTATCTGAAAAGTCAAGATTTCCTTCCAAATGGTCAAATTTCCCGCGAAGGAGCTTCCTAGATTCCCCACTTTTTCCCACCATGGGTGCAACTGGACAAAATTTGAGACGGAAGGAGTGTTAAGTTCTATTTTGATTAATGTTAATGAAAGTAATATTTTTAATCCATTTATGGGACCGTAGATGAGATGGAAGGGCAACCTTTGCCCCAAAAAAGGGACTCTGTTGGATTGCCCAAGGAGGAGAGACCCCTGGTTCCACAGATTAAGCCTTGGGTCAGGCAAGTATTAGTCAATGACCCCCTGCCCCAGTTTACCAAAAGAGTGACTAAATTTAATCAAACTTGGCCAATTTTGCAAGGTGCATCTTATCTAGGATATTATCCTACCAACCAAACACATATAGCAGCTTGATTGCAAATTAAATCACCCCTCTGTACTTGGAATTCCCCCTTTTCAATATCTATCACTCAGTGCAACTGATCCTTGCAATGTAATTCTATTCTAACATTCTCAATACAGTAAGAGTTTTCAATTGAAGTAAGAACCCTCTGTCATGTTCAAGGATGTTCTTTCAAACTCTTGAAGTGAACATTCCGAGCATCCTCATCTGTAAGATACTCAGTTCAAAGATTCGACATGTCAAACTGAAAAACAAGTGGCTAGTGAGATCCTCACTATATTACCCCTACCCATCATGTGCTATACAACAGGCTACTTCAATGTATCCATGTTCTATACACCCAACCAGGCCTGTACGCATGGGGTGCAGGGAGGGGGATGCAGTCACCCCCAAATTGCACAAATGGGGCAAAAGGTCCACTTTTTACTTTTTTTTTTAAAAAAGGTAAATATTAAAGAAATGTTGACAAGAAGCCCACATTTTTAACTCCACAGATGACCATTTTAGGGTGCTTAGGTCCACTTTTACCCAAAAAAGTCCACTTTTTCGAAGTCCAGTACCCACCCAAAAAAAAAAATCCTGCGTATGACCCTGTACCCAACACGCACCAAAATATTGGAATCGCATATCCTAACCCCATTCTGCAAATGCACACACACAACTACCCCATACACACGTTCACGCACGCACACAGACTCGTGTACCTAGTCTAAGCAATGAAATTTATTACTTGAAAATCAAAACTGTTTTGACAAACTACTGAAACCTTATTCAGCTATTGTTTGCAAAGCAATGACCTAGGCTTATATGTATTGTTCCTTTGTTTTACTTCCTCCGATTTTAGGGGTAAACTGATACACAACACACACACATACAAATACATAGCATTGTGAAAATCAATATGCGGTACATGTAGAAGGCCATACGTCAATTCTAAAATTCAATTTCTGCTAATTCAAGGTTTAGTGCAGCAGTAACTCCTGAGGTTCCAAACCCATTTACCATTGGCACTTAAGCTGGAAGGGAAATTCCTCTAGATTAAAGGCTTTTTGCCGACTACTGGCTGATATCCGGTGTCTTCTGACTATAATAATTAATAAAACACATGCAAACAACTGGTTTTTGTTGCCATCGTTTGACACAAAATTTGACAAAACTCTTTATTTTATAACAAGTTTCAATTAAATTCATGCGCCAACAAGAAATTGGATTTTGCATGTGTTAGCACCAACATGTTTTTCATTCTTATTGGATAAAACTTCATGAGTAACCATTCATGACTCAGGAAAATTCAAACGGGGTCACACATAGGCCTACTTTTTGCTTGGACCCAAGATTCCAGTAGTTTATGATTACTGACTAAATATGATGTGAGGTGACCAGTCTGCTAACTGTTTTTCATGCAGTCAACCACCCAATCTTTTGTGAGGAGGAGGGGAAGGGAGGCGGAGAGGGGGGTTTAACTTTTGCAATGTCAAATCAAATTATAGTAACAAACAAACAATGTTTAATCTTGAAAGGGGAAAAATCATATCTGCTGAAGGGAACTCTCCGCTTTATGAAAATGATGGCCATAAACAAAAATAACCCATGGGGATATTTTAGGTATAGTTAGCAGTCACAGCCAAAAGGCTTGTTGGTGATAAAAGTAGGTCAAATGGCTTGAATGTCAAATAACTAGGGCAGGAAACGGTGAGGGCAAGACATTATATGCCGACAATGAAATCTTGGCAAATGCCAACACTGCCAACCAACCGACCAAACAGCCGGCATTTAGAGAGAAAAAAAGAACCGGTCACTTTACAACACATCAATAGGGCCTATTGTAGATTGTAGTTGAGCATGTAAAATTATGCATGTTAATGTCATACATGTTTTGTGGGTCACCCAAGGATTTTGTCAATTCGGGATGTGTATACTGGGAAATGGGAGGGGTGGCATGTTCTGAACTAAATGTTGGGAGCAATTTGTTTCATCAGTAATTAATCCAAAGGTTCTAGGTCTATGAATATTGACTCAAGAAGAATTATAAAGCTCAGGGGAGTTGAATAAACCTGAAGCTATACTCTAGCTAGGACTGAGATTATAGCTGTGCGAGCCAGGATCAAAGCAAACATAACATTCTAAACATATCAGTCAGTGGTAGTGCCAAGGGTGTCATGGAGTGGCATTCATAATTTTTGTGCCCCTTAGCCATTCATTCTGCCCCTCCCCCCAAATGTTTAAGTAGCACCACCACTAATGTCATTGTCAAGTGGTGGATGTTGTTTGTATAGCTTTAATTTCTTAAAGATGTACTAAGAGAGCATCTTGTTTAAGAACATTTCTGGGGCCAATGTGGACCTCAATTTACCTGAAATTGTCCTCAAATTATTCTCCCTAAGAAGCAAAAGATAAATACCAACCATTCCTCTCACCTAAATACCCAAATAATTCTATAGAAGTTTTCAGAATTTCATTGATATCATCTGTCATTTCCTAGGATCAGTGCTCTCTCAACTTTTCCCCGCCCTATTTAGGCTAATGTCATCATCATGCTGCTCTTCTTACAAGATGAATTCTTTACCATCCCTCAAGTTCAGAAGTTTGAAATCATTCTGCTGCAGAAGCAACTCTCGTCCACATGTTGTTCTAGCTCCCACCGGAAGCCCTCACTATATTCCCTTCTGTCACCCAGCCAGATACCCTGTGTTCATGGCCCTGTACCACCCCCATCATTCCAATTATAAAATAAGGCTGTCAACATTTAATCTGTATCTCAGAATTTGCAATTTGATACAGGCCTACTCCCACATATAAATGAGGCTTTTAGTATCAGTTTCAGCTCAGGCTGGCAAAGCCTGATAAGAATTTCATATTTTGCTTCAATATTTCTGCTAAGCCCAGCTCCAGGTGACACCAATCCCTCTCCACCCCCATATATTAACACTTTGGTGATCTTCTGTAGTACATTTGAAACTATTTGATGAGAATTGTATTCAGTTGGTCTACCACATACATGTACAAAACATTTCTTTTGGAGAAGCAAAATTTTATGCAACTGGGACAGGGGAGTAGCCGGTTGGGGTAGAGGGAAAAACTTTCAAGAGGTAACTTGAACCATAAAGGAAAAATACAGACATTACAAATCAGTCCTTTCTGCAACTTTTTGCCCTGTGATTGGGACATTTTTTGCACTGACCAGTCACTTGCCCCTTCAGAGTGACCGGGCTGATGATGTCTCTGAGCCAGGGCTTAAAATACATGAGGGCTAGGGGCGATTATCCCTCAGTTTTCACAAAATAGCCCCTGTGAGAAATTTTGGTAAAATGTACTACAAGGGCTACTTTTTGGCAGAATTTGCTCAACTAGCCCCAGAAGTATTTTGACCTTAATTGCTCTGAGCTGGATGATTTGGTTAGAGAACCTTCATAAGAGGTGATGCCAGAAATGCCTTACTACCTTGTATCACTTGTAAGAGGACCCTATAGTTTGGTAAATCTGTACAGGAAGCACCTTTGACCTGTAATCAACATCTAATAAGCTGTACGGTACATAATGATTCTCAAATGTGGCCCGCAGCACCAAAACCACACTATATAGGCCTATATGGCTGTTTATCATGAGGTATACATGTAGCCTTGGGGGATGGGCCTTTTTGTTCAGCCCTGGCCCTCAAAATCTGCCACTTTTAATAGTTGGTTTGGTTGGTTAAGTTCTTCCCATCATTCCATCTTATCATGTAGGCCTAAGTAGGAGGTTTAACTTCCTGCCCTAATCAATCTAATCCTCCTTCATCCACTCCAACTCCCTTTCTTCACCTTGTTTTCTGATTAAAACTGTTTATCCCACACCCCTACAAACCAGTGGCATAGCCAATCAAGGGGAGAAGAGTGCACCCCTTATAAAAATGAAGTGTAAAATCAGGAAACTTTGATGAAAAATCATGCAAAATCAGCTGTTTTTGGACCCAATTTAGTATAAACCTTCCGATCAAGACAACATTCCTCCCTGAATGGGCTTTTCCCCCCATCAGAACCACAAGGTTGCCTACGCCACTGCTACAAACTATGGCTTCCATAAATTGATCAAACTTTATGGAATTTTGCCCAGCAGAACTGGTCGGACAGTAACATAAACAACCAAGCAGGATGTCATGGAATTATAATTTGGGAATATTTCCCTTTTCTCACTACACACTGGCCATTACCTCACACCATTACTCTGCACTTTATCCACAATGTTTCCTCCAATACTGCCACCAAACTTTAAAATTTCATCCAAGCCATACACACAATACTAAACACAATTATTACATAGGGGTTGGGCTCCCAGTGTTCAAAAGCAAAATTCTTTGGATTCTCTTGTCAAACTTAAAAATTAATAACACAGTTGGTCCATATGTTCTAAGCACCCGCTTGCCTTTTTTTACTTCATATTTCCTGATTTAAACATTAAAAACTTGATCTCGGTATGACCTACATGTACAAGGAAGTCTGCAACATTAATGGAAATGTAATAAAATCCTGTGTATTCTCTCTACTGGGGATAATTGCCCTAGTTGTAATTCTACTCCATTTTTATGTAAGGCATACAACATTCATTCTGATGTCACTTTTATTTTCCAACGGTCTGACTCTCATTATTAACAAAACCGTGCATAGGGCAGTACGAACAGCCCTACATTTAGGTCTACATAATGTCAAAACAGGATTGTAACGCAGCGTGTTGTGAAGAACTAGAATGGACTGACTTTTTTTCTAGGTTGCATCTGTGCCAATGTTTGCCGTTCAATTGTCCGTGTATATTTGGCCTAGCACAATAAGCTCAGTGTACTCTCTCTACCCTTAACACATTGCCTGCATGCGATCATGAAAACACAATCCTGTATTCATTTGCAATGTTAAGAGAGTCGTAAAAGTGTACTTATTGAACATGGAAGTAGATACTAACTAAACAAATCGCAAGAATGGATCACTCGTTCTTGAGTTTTAAAAAAGGCAAAGGGACGAAAATACAGGTCACTATTTCCCCACTATTCATTTCAAGAAAAGTGTGACTCTTAACTTGTTTGAGGCAGGTACACATGCACTTTTTATCACCCAATCAGTTCCTACATGGCAAATAACATTCTTACTGAATTCCAGCCAAAAAAGGGGCCAACATGCCATGGAAATGCTTGTACTCTGCCTTTGTTTGTCAGAAGAAAACACAGGCCACACTTTGTTCACATGAGAGCTGACAAGAGTCTCAGGTCCTACAGCCCATGGTGAAGTGGCTTCCCTTCAGGGAGGCAACATTAAAGCATGTTTAATGCCCCTCAATTCATATCCATAATCTTGCTCACACATGACAGACACTTTCAGCCACGTAGACTGATTAGAGACATAATTCAGATGCCAATTTTTCGGGCAGTACCAATTTCCAATTTTTTCACCAAAAGGCCAGTGATAGAGATTATGCCAGCTCTCAAACTGAACAAGCACCTAAAAATTGTCACATACATTTGTCAAAATGTTGAGTTTCATGAAATTGACACTTTTTCCAGGCTAGTACAATGCAAAATACAACTTTTTTGTTCTACCTGTGATAGGCACTTCAATTTATGTCTAACCTAGATTATCTAACTGGATAACACAAATGGGCTGAAAACATTTTTATGACCGAAGTCACACATTCACCAGCTGTTTTATCACCATCACATCACAGCGACACCAGACAATGTTTACAACATTATAATTGCTATCTACGGTAGTCAGCAGCAGGAATTCAAAAGGCTCACTGCCCATTTTTTTATTAGCCCAATGGGAATTAATACTGCATCCAGCAAACTCTAGCCATCCAAAAACTCTATAAATGGGCAATCGGAGAAGTGTCGGAGACTTGAACTTAGTCTAGCCAGTCAACCAAGCCGGGGATCTCATGTCCCTGGGGTCGGTATTGCCTCATTTCTGCCCATTTATTTCAAGCACCATCCCACTTCTTCAAATTCAATCAATGCCCACTTCCTCTGCAGCTCTTGAGAAGCCTGACACCATAGCCTGCCTCGCTAGCTAGCTTGCTCGGCAGCAAAGGCAGCCTGACTTGACCCAGTTTTGCTGCGCCTCTGGATGTTGCATGGCAAAGCTGACACAGACCTACATTTCTTGTGCGGCGGCCGGCTTGTTGAGGTGCTGCTGCCGTTGGTCGGTTTGAGTTGGCCAGACTATGGCTAATTTCACCAAGTGGAAACAAATCACTCCTTTTGACTTAGTGATGGGGAAAAATCTGTTTACATTCTTTCTTTGATGAGTTGAAATAACTCTTTCAGTTCTGGAGTTCTTCCATCATCAGATACAAACTATAGCATGATTTAATGTCATGGGCCAATCCGTAGGGGCATTTGCAGGTTGATAGAAATAAAGTTATTACATGTGCACAGTCACTCCCTGAAGCCCCTGAAGCATTTTTGCATTTTAGGTGTCATAAATTTGATGTTCATATTATTCTGTAAGCATAAACATTTGTGCAGTATATGTTGATAAGCTAATAAATCTGTTATGCAAACTTGTAGCCCTATTTCATCAATTTTGAGACTGCTTGGTTTTAGAAAAACATTTTTGGAAGTCCTTGATTTATATAGGTTTGAATGCATGTCATGACTAAAAAAATATACAAAGAAAAAATATACATAACTAAAGAAATACTTTGGGGTTCTTACAATAAATAATATATAAGTAGGCCTAATTTAAAAATTCCCCAGTTGATTTAGCAAGTACTTCTTTGAGGAAGCATTCAAGTGTTGTATTGAATATCTCCTTTGAACTACTTCTTAGAATAGAAAAACAAAAAAGGGCTTAAAATAAGGAACTTGAATGTCCACACAGTCCCTTGATGATGCTCATATCCATTTTTAAGTGCCCCTGCATGCCCAAAGCAGATTTTAATGGAAATGAGGTTAAGTTGATGTGCTATTAATTTGGGTAACCTTTTCATCCCTTTTGTTTAGAGAATATCAATGCTTTTTTCTGTAAAGATTTAAATGCATCTGTTATCCCCCCAGGTGCGTAGCCAGCCCGGTGGTTCCAAGGGGTCAATTTCCCGGTAGGTGTAACAAATGTCCCGATCACAAGCAAAAATTTCCCAGTCGCAGGGCAAAAGAATCCAAAAAGGGGCTGATTTAACATGAATATCTGTGTTTTATTTCCCGATTTCCCCTCAAGATTTTTTTCAGAGGAAAAAAAAAAAAAAAAAAAACTCAACACAAAAGCATACACAGGCCATAAAGAAATAACATCACATTTTTTAAGAGCGCCCCAATTTTCAAAATTTGAAATTTTTGCAGTTGTGCGGTTTGTAATAGTCTAGTAAATTATAGGCCTACCTGCAAATGGTAATGCTCAAAAGTTTGTATTTTTCATAAATGAAGCGATTTTGTAAATTTATGTCCGTCCATTGTGAAAATAGTGCCACCTCACAAAAATGACCTCTAACTTGACTTTCTTGAACCAACGGAACACCTAATGGATGAGCGTTGACACGTACATGGTGCTATTTCCCAGCTATTTCATTTTGGAAGGCTGTTTTCAGTAGCCGTTTAATTATTATCGGGATCTCCGATATTAATTACCCTAATTACAAAATTCCTTCTTTTGCGATACCTAGACATACTCGAGCTTTACCATTCACAGGTAGAGTTTACTAGCAAGTTACCAATGCAACTGTGCAAAGATCTCAACATTTTTGGGAAATTGGGGCCGCTCTTAAAAAAAATGTGCTGTTATTGCTTTAAAGTAATAATGCACGATTTCAGGAGAAATACAAGTAAAAAGTGCTCCCTAATTTTGCTTTTAAAGGGGAATGGCCCAATTTAATTATGATTTTCATCTTGATTGAATCAGGGCCTAACTTGACCCCAAAACCATATGTAAAGTTTTGCACTGATATTTCAATCAGTTTTGAGTTCGAGATGGGCGGTTTGAGGAGGAGGGGAGGACCAAAGAGGACATGGAAGAAGCAAGTGGAGGAGCAGAGTAGGAGGGTTGGGTTGAGGAAGGAGGATGCATTGAATAGGGCAAAGTGGAAGGAGGGAATAAGGGCGATTGCTATGAGTGTGAGGTAAATCCAGCCACCCCGTTTACGGGTACAAAACTAGATTTATAACTTGGGATTTACTACAACTACTTTGATGTACTATTACTACTACTTTGATGTGAGAGCTAAAAACATGATTTTGTAAGCCCCATAGAGTACTGTATAAACTTAATATTGGTCCACCAAAATGGGGCACATTTTCAATCATAACACCCAAACTAAACATCTTTTTTAGCCCTAAGATTCAGTTTACAGGGTAAATGAGAAAAATAGTAGCTTTCTGTAGACACCAAAATATTGACCATTTTCAAAAAAATCTGGGGTCCTAGGGATGAGGCCATTTGCATGATTTGCAATCGGTCCATGGCCCTTCAAATCAAAGATCATGCCTTGATGATATCACCAACCTCATGATCCAAAAAGCCAAAAAAATTGACAAAACAGATGTAAAACCAGCTGTTTCCTGTACAAATGAGCTAATTAAGAGCAGGGATCACCTGGCATTTTAATTATAAAATAGAAGTCATCATTTCAAGCCAGCCAAACCACTCAGTGTTAGTTCATTCCAGGGATCACCATTGAAAACCATCATTCAAGCCATAGCCAAACCACTTTGAGAGATTATTAGTTCATTAAAGTCCAACGGTATCAAAATTTAAATATTGTGAATAATTGAAGGGGTGTGTCATTTAAATCATATAAGCATAAAGGTACACCATTATTTAAAGGGGCATTTCATGATCCACAACCTCGTCCCCCTGACTTACCTAAAAAAGTTGAGAATCTGAACCGTTAGCCTTAGTAATCCATGTGTACCTAATCTTACGTGCATAGTTGGTCGCATCTGTAAGAAATTTGCGATTTTGTATTTCTGTCCATAAATGGACAGAAATTACAGCACAGTGGCCTATGGGACCGTGGGAAAAGAGCAATTGCTCATAACACAAAACCATAAGATGAACCAACTAAAATTTTGTGAATAAGCTTTTCTCAAGGATATCTAGTAAACCATGAATAAAACAGAAGATGTTAGACCTACACCTTTAAATAGCCAAAATTTACATTTTTCAGTAGAAGCTCTTATAGGAAAGAATCAAATCTATTCAGTCTGAATGGTCAAAACTAATTTGAAGCTACATGTAAAGAACTGTTGGCAGCATTGGCAGGCCTTTCTTCTTTTAATTGAACTGGTAGTGGTAAGAAAAAAATGCATCTCTCAGTGCCCTCTACAAAATTCATCAGAGTTGAAAATCAAGTTCTCTTGATCTTATTCACTAGAGTAGAAAATAAAGTTCTCATCTTTCTAACTTCAATCTATTATTGGCAAGTAATAGGTCTACAGAGAGCGGCCCTAACCTGATTTCCACTGAGCACCCCACCATGACTGGAAACCCACTTCTATATTAGCATATATTTCCTAGCTCACTTAACAACAGTCGTCTGTCAAAAATTTAACCCGAGATATGAAATGTGGAAGTGCAGACAAATAGGCATTTAACCAAGTAGCAGTCTGCAGTATATTGACTGCCCTCTGACCTACTTTTCTATTCACTAGGGCTCTATATACAGTGTAACATAGACCTAGTTCAACCAAATAAGTAGTGCTTTCTGGTATAGTAATTTGAAATAATGTATTTGAACAATAATGACAGGACTTGAGATGCTTATTGCTTTTGATGTAAACACACTCCTCAGATGATATTTTAGCAGCACCGTTCCATAATTGATTAGTTTATGCTCCTGTCAGAGTATAAATCAAAACGCATATCAAGATTTGTTGATTGCAGATAATAGTGTTGGTGAAAGGGAAGATGTGAGCAGGTTAGGGGTTAACTAAATCCTATCAGGAGGACATGGAAGTCCATTTATAATGATACCAGGTCTATCACAATAAAGTCTTCTGAAAAAATGTGTGTCAGTGGGGAGTAACATGGTGACATTTAGGTGCTTATTATAGACTGGATCGGTCTGACACTTTATACCGATGACCTACTTTCAAATTACCACACAAGTCTGATTTCGGTGATCGAGTTAGACAATTTGGTAACACTTCTTGATGGAAGTTGGGTATGTGTGATAATATAGACTAGACATCTGTGAAAAATTAAACAAATGGTCTTTCCTCTCAGAGGAAATTATGTGTATGTACAAACAAGATGTACAAATAGGGAATGTTTTGCTAATACGGCGATAGCAAGTGCACAAGAGCTGTCATTTATGGACATCCTGTCATTTTGGTCTCGGTCCGAGAAACCAGTAGAGTGATGACACTGATTACACTGTATTAGATCTGGGACAAATCAAAGAACAAATATTGTGTGGACTCCAAAAGCTTGATGGACTCCGTCTCCAAATGCTTTGAAAAAGAATTGAAAACAGGGATGAAGTGTTAGCTGAAAGATGGGGGGGGGGAGCTGCAAGCCTGTGTATATATGCTAATGCAGGAGGGAAACAGACTCATTTAAGCCCCGAAGTCTACTGGTTGATTATGATTGGCTACTGGGGGTTATGTGATGTATTTAACCAATCAGAGATATGGAAATATAAGGTTAAGGTTGTGCAAATGGGTGTTTCCATAAATTATTTTGAGAGAAAAAAGGACAACAATTTAAGGAGGATCTCAATAATTTCTTTAACAAATATATTCATCATTCCTCATTAAATAACAATCAAATTAGTCAAAAGTACTTTCAAAAACATAAAAATATTGCAATAAAACTGCATTCCGGTTCGCTGTGTATTGTGTAAGTGGGACACCAAACCAATTTTCTGATTTTTTAAAGATAATTTCATTACTATGTGATATGTATATAGTTTTATATGTACATTTTGGTTATTTGATGGGGCACAATAAGTACAAATGGCCATGCTTGCATATAAAACAATGTTTTTCAGGCACAAGTGCAGCGGGACACCATTTGGTGTCCCTTTACATGGGGAACCACAGGATATTCAAAATTTAAAAGGTTTTAGATACACTGTCTTTAAAAACTTTGCACAATATAGCATGAATTACGTATGCAAGCAATTGCAATGCACTTTAGCATGTCAACTTACATTCGGTTTCTCAGAACAAACCATTGCTTCCCAAAGTAAACGTGAAAAGCGGGACACCAAAATTTTGGGTGTTATTTACACGGGGAATCAATGACTTGCATCGATTATAACATGATCGGCTAGTTACCAAAACAGTCAGATTTATTATGTTACGAAAGCTTTATGTGTTTGCTTTATAATAAATCAGAACATATACCATATATTTTCAAGGTTTTGATGCACATTAAAACCAAGAACACAATGTTTAGGCCTTTTTATTTCATGTCACACGCTTGGTGTCCCATTTACACGGGAAATGACAACTTTAGTTTATACATAAAATTAAAAGTTAATGAGTTTAATGGTTCATATTATATAATCTGAAATTAGATGCAAATGCTGTAATTTAAAATGGAATTTATAAGTTTGAATATATACCTTCATTGTTAAATTTAAATAAACAAAATGTCACAAAGTAAAACTGGACACCAAAGTCTACTGGTACCCTAATTTACGGAAACACCCAAATATATCAATGTAGGTCCTATTTTGATTGGTTACTCAGCAGAGGTTACATCACGCTATATCATGATATGAGCCAATGAGAGATACTCTAAGAAAGATGTATAGGACTAAGTTAACTTGTAAAGTTAAAGCAATATTAGCACATTTTTTGAAGAGCGCCCCCAATTTTCAAAATTTGATATTTTGGCACAGTTACGTTGGTAATTGTCTAGGAAACTATACCTGCGAACGAGAATGCTAATAAATGCGTATTTATCACAAAATAAGCGATTTTGTAATTAGAATTGGGATCCCAGACTGGACTTAACGGCAGAGCTGGAAATGCTACGTTTACGTCCGTCCATGATGAAATAGTGCCACCTCGAGAAAGTAACCTCTAACTTGACTTGCCTGAACTATTTAAACAACTAATGGATGAGCGTAGACACGTACATGGCGTTATTTCCCGGCTATTTCACATTGGAAGGCCGTTTCCAGCAGCCGTTGAATTATTATCGGGGATCCCCGATAATAATTATTCTAGTACAAAATTCCTTCGTTTGTGACACATAGACATTTTCGAGCTTAACCATTCACAGGTATAGTTTACTAGCCAGTTACCAATGCAACCGTGTAAAAATCTCCAAATTTTTGAAAAATTGGGGGCGCTCTTCAAAAAAATGTGCTAATATGGCTTTAACTTATCACAGTTGAATATCAAAAGTAGTATATCACTCAAAACTCACCTTTATGCCATGCAAAAAATATTGCAATCTATGTACAGCAATACAGGATTACTTGTTTTTAAGAAACCATATGAGTCACTTCATCCAAAACAGATACAGACAACAGCCAGGTCTAACTAATTGATGACCACAGACATAATTTATATGTCCACTGCTGTAATTAGCCCACACGGTTCACACGCAAATTATATTCTTTGGATTTAATGCAAAATGGATCAGTTTTCACAATTTTTTGATAAAGATTCATAAAAAATACTCATTTCAAAAAGCTTATTTTTGAATTTGTTAGTTAATAAACTACAAGTCGGTCCTCGGACGCGCTTGTGCCGCCTGCCTTCGCGGTTAGGTGAATGATGGCCTACATTACTTTGACCTTGATAATGTGACCTTTGACCTCACAACAAATGAGGTATCCCATGTTGCACCTATGATTCAAGTTTGGTTCCAATGAACTTCAACTTTTCATATGATGTCAATTTTACATTTTTCCATCCTTTTGACACTGATGACCTCAACATGACTTTGACCTTGCATTGACCTTTGACCTCATCACAAAAATGAGGGATCCCATGTTGCCCCTATGATTCAAGATTGGGTCCAATTGAACTGCAAATTTTCATATGAGGTCAATTTTTTGACTTTCAGCCTATTTTACAACTTGACTCACATGACCTTTGACCTTGGCATGTGACCTTTTTGCCTCATCAACAAGTGGGGGATGCCATGTTGCCCCTGGACCCAATTTTGGTTAAATCCATCAAAGTAAGGTGGATATTACATGCAAATGTTAACCCTTTTTCACACAGACATCAACAGACTCAACAACAGACATCCACAACAGACTACAACACAGTGGACAAGTTTAGTGATCCCTATTGGGTCCTTCTGCCCTTATGGCAGTGCGACACAATAAAAAAGATATGTTCATGCCGGGCTGAAATTACGGAAATCAGCTTTATTTTCCAGCCAAAAAAAAAATCGCATTCACCCCGTATCTTATGAAATTTCTCCATTTAAAAGTTCAGACTCCCCCTCTCTCCTTGATGCAAATTTTCATGTCCCTACTCTCCCTCACAAATATTTTTTTCAGAGTGCCCTTAAGGTATACCCAACCTGAAGGATCAGACTCCCAAATTCAGTTTCCTATGAGGATTCAGATCTCCTGCACCTGATGAGCCTCTGTTTACCTCCCGAGCAGCTTGCTTCTATTTATTTCCACTTACTCAGCGGGTACTAAAATTATACTATTTTTTTGATGGGGAAGTCCAGCTGAAGCCTTGAACCCTGACCCATTTCTAAGGGTCATTTCACAGAATATATAGACTCATGTCTACATCAGCGTTAATAGTCAAAATCCCTTTGGCAATTTTCTACATGTATGCCTGCTTCACCAACAAAACGTTGGATCTAACTAAACAAATATTGCAAGTAATCTTGCGTCATCCCCCTGGCAAGATGGCAGTCTGGAACATGACCTCAAATGACCTTTGACCTTGGTCCATGACCTTTGACAATCATCCACACATAAAGTAACCCCTATTGCACCTTAACCCCAAGTGTGGTGTAAATCGGACTTAAACTTTCCGAAGGAAACATGAAAAACGAAAACCTAACCAAACTGGAACACACGCACGCATACATATACAGACATGCGCACTAACGCAAAATCCCCCTCTGCTTTTCAAGCCAGAAAATGCTGGAAATTGCAGGAAAAATGTGTTTCTTTGCAGGAAATGTTTATAGCAAAATCAATTGCCATATTTTTTCTTGCATATAGCTGCAAGCATGTTGCTGTGAATAAACCTGGCTAAAGTTGTTGAAGTTTAAGGTACACTTTCTTGTTACGACAGAAGTTCAGTGACCACCGAGTGGTAGACATAGCTCAGAAATACACACGAACCACTGCATGAGCCATTATGTTTCAAATTCTGGTGTATTAATGTTAGTACTATTATTTCATAAATGGTATCTGAATGTTATGAACTGTAATGTAAGTTAAACATATTAAAATGAAACAGGATCATGTACCCAGACCATAATAAGTTAAAATGTAAGATATATGTAGCCCTTTTATTAAAAAAAAGTGGATTGTACAGATGCCAGTCATCATGTAACATTTGCAATCTTGTAATGTGCTCATTAGCTCCTTTCAAGTTACAATTTGAACCATCTCTCTGTCTCAACTGTGTGACAAACTTCTGAAGGGAGTCTAACTTTAAAACCTGGGTTTAAACCGGTTGGTTTCTACATGAGTGACTTTTTTCTTTCAAAATACTGTGAAAGTTCAATTGTAACAGTGGAAATCCTCTGCTGGGCCTTTTCTTGAGGATTTTTTCTCACCCATTATACAGCACTTTTAGAGTAAGTTGGAAGGAAAAAGGTCGCACCCGTTCTAAATTTAGACCTTCCTTTCAGATTTCAGCCACAGACCATCTATCCCCATCAACACTACCCAATCTACCCTCGCTTTGTTGGTTGTAAGTGTACTAGTAGGTTATTAAAAATGGTTATGGTAGAGAAACGTAAATGTGGGAGGTAGAAGGTGGTTGCAGTCCTCAAGATTTGACCGGGAATAAAAAGCTTAAATCATGCTAAATCAGCCCTTTGTTTGCCTGCTAAACTGTGAAAATCTCGCCTCGACCAGGATTCCCCCTCGACAGTGACCCCTGCACCCCTGATATGGTGCCATATCATGAAGCCACTCTATGCACTTCATTCATGATGGCGCTCTTCATCAAACATCACTGAACATTCTTAACACAGAAAACTTTTTAGCCCAGGAGCTGGCAGACATTTGTACCACCTCTTGAGTACAAAAATTGATTAAATCTGTAACAGCCCAAGAGGAACCCCTGGAACACGTTCTTGATTTCTGCAAACGGTGCCTTAAGAAGGGGGGGGTAACATAATAGGTGGGGGTGCCCCTTCAGAGAGCTTTGACTGGGAAGAAAAGCTAGAAAATCATGCTCAATCAGCCCTTTTTTGCGTGTTCACTGGGAAATTTTCACTTCCAATTGGGAAAATCTGCCACAAAATAAGGACTATGATAAATGACAGTACAACAAAGGCGATGGGCGCCGGATGCCCCACACCCCCCCCAAAAATTAACATGCATCATGATCATACACACACACACACACAAGGATTTTTTCAGAACAGGGGATATACACACAAATTTTTGCATGCACAGGTAAAATTTTACATGCATAGCAAATGTTAACACGCATCTGTGCATGTAAACCCCTCACTCTAAATCAAGCACTGGGCATTTTGTATAGAAAAATCAATCTCAGTTTCATCAGATAAAAAGACGCAAACCAATCAATGCTATTGGCTCCAATAAAAATTGCATGTGGGCTACTGGCCCGAACACACTTGTTCCTTTTAAGCCTTATAACCCAAACATGTTTGACGAACTAACTCTTTTTCACAAAATCTGCTTTTTTTCCTCTCAATGCATGAAATGTTTTGCATGCCAAACAGCTCCTGACTGTGCAAAACACACCCCTGTTCCATTGTTTTTTGGTCATGAGCATGTAAGTAACATTCCTTGGGTGTCTTTCCTGGCACTCTACCATTCACAATGAGCTACATGACGTCATTAACAGACATTCCCATGGAGGGTCAAGTTCACCCAGCAAGAAGTGTGGGGACTGTGCAGGGCAGTACGCAGGATTTATTTTGAGGGGGTGTCGGGACTTTGAAAAGTGGACTTTTTTTGGTAAAGTTGACCTAACCCCCACCCCCTAAAATGGTCCTTTTTTATGGGGCTTTTTGAACATCTCATTGCAAAAAAGTGGACTTTTTTGGTCAAATTTGCTCTTAAATTTGGGACCTTATATCAGAAAATTAAAAGTGGACCTTTTGCCCTTTTGGGTGGGAATTTTTTTTATTTTTGGGGGAGGGGGGTGGCGACCGCACCCCCGCCCCCCTGCGTACGGGCCTGGGACTTGGTTTAGGGGTGCCATTATGCTCATTTGGTAAAATGGTAGACCCTGGCAATATTTTAGTGGTGCATTGCAAAAATTTTTCTTATAATAAATCACTAGAAATCAGAAATGAAAAAAGGGTCCTCTTTCAGTTGGTCAGCAACAAAACAAATCCATTTTTTGAAGGAATTATCAGTAGTTAGTTTCATTTTTGCAATGTAGGTCATCATTTTGGGTGGAAATGTAACGCTCCTTGAAGTGCGCTAAGATGACAACATTGCTTGATGCATGGCCCCCTGGGGCTTGGGCATGTTGAAGATGTCACCAAGAGAACATGCCTTGAAAGCTAAATGCTACAAAAGAGAAAATCCCCCCAACGATATCTCACCCTGGTACAGTGTCCGGCACTTCATTAATATCCTTGTGGCAACTCAATATGAGAGTAAATAAAGAAAATTCACATGAAAGAGGCAGAATTTCCACAGCTAGCACTGACAAGCACTTCTCTGATTAACATTGCATGTTTGCTGAATATCTTTAAGAAATATTGAGTACCAGGTTTTTCTTCACCTAAAAACATCAGAGTTAGTAAACAGCGACATGAGCTTTGAAGTTTCGCAAGAGATTTCAATCACTAGTAACAGACAGAGGTGTGAACATTCATTCCCACATCCCTAGCACACTCTTATGAAATATTTCTTTTTCTTCAACCAAATTGAATTGCCCATCCAGGCTGTCATATCATCCAACTAACTTTTTAACATCTCTTTCATAATGCACTACACTCAATGAACTACAAGCAAGAACCGCTAGATGATCGAGTGTTCAACATAGAAAGGCTTAGAAATGTTTGAGGCTGCAAATTTTCTTCAAATAGTAAATAGGTTTGAAAGAATTGTTTCCAGAAGACATCAATTGCAGATTTTATCATTTTTATGTTTATTTTGAGTACCGTAACAAACTAAAAAATAAGCTTATTGTCCTAGATCATACCCTTATTAAAGGTGCACTTCTTGATTTTGGTTCTGGTTCTGTACTCTGCAAATGCCTCCACAAGCTATACATGCAAAGGGCGCTGGGTAGCGTGTTCACAGCAAGACAGACTAGTCCCTAACTAAAATCATAATACTAATGTCCTGAAGCTGGGCCTTAAATTGGTCAAGTGTTGGAGCCTCTTTGGCTCGTATTCACAAAAGAACTTAATACATGAGTAAGAGTTAAGCCAGAACTAAGTCCATCTAGAAGGACCCTTTAATTTTTTAAAGCTCTTAAAATAGAATATGAAAGAGAAAAAATATTGAAATAGGTAAGTTCTCAGCTTTGAGTGTCTACCTGTACTTTCTCTTTGTATTTTCAGGAGAAAAGCTAACATAGGAAAGAAGATGATTTTTTAGAGGTCCTTCTTGTAGGACTTAGTCCTGGACTAAAAGTTAAGCCAGGACTAAATTCTTTGTGAATATGGGCCCTTAACTTTATTTGGCAGAAGGTTCCACTCTGAAACAGTCCTTGCAAACAGGGAATACTTGAAGCTGTTTTTCTTGATACAAAGCGTCTGAAGATAGAAGGCAGACTGTTGCCCCTAGTTGATCTGGTTGATGTTGATGCTTTTAATTGATCAATTAACATGGACCAAGTAAGACTTTTCAAATGTGAGTCTTTGACATAACCCTTAACCAAAATTTAACATACATCATACAGTACATACTTTATACACAGTTGACCTAACCAAATAACCTTATTTTATCCCTAGCAAGTTTGACTTAAAATATGTTGACTGGTAACAACAATTATTATCACAAAGTTTAAAAGCAATATTAGCACATTTGTTTGAAGGGGCGCCCCCAATTTTTCAAAAATTTGGAGATTTTACACGCTTGCATTGGTAACTGGCTAGTAAACTACACCTGTGAATGGTTAAGCTCTACAATGTCTATGTGTCACAAACGAAGGAATTTTGTACTAGAATAATTATTATCGGGATCCCCAATAATAATTCAACGGCTGCTGGAAACGGCCTTCCAATGTGAAATAGCCGGGAAATAGCGCCATGTACATGTCTACGCTCATCCATTAGTTGTTTTTAATTCTCAGCATAATCCTTTCAGATGGGGATATATTTGATAGATAGCTTTACATTAGTGCAAAAATCAGAATTTTCACATTTTTAAGGAACACTTGATATGTAAAATCTCTCATTGCACCTTTAAGGCTTGCAAGGGCAGCCTTTTACTTGTGACTGACATTGTATGAGATGAATCAGATCCAATTGTTGGGGCCAACCTCATCAAACATAAAACGATTTGTCAGCAATATAGATCAGTATTTGTCACATTAAACAAATAGAAAACATACAAGGGTTAAGTTTAAAAGTACTGATTTATTGCCAATAATTTCAAATCAAATTTGAAAAATTGTCTGAATTAAAGGTGCATTTTGTGATTCCAGCCCCCCTTTTTTTTATTCATTGTTCACTAGGTATCCTTGAGAAAAGCTTATTCACAACTTTTTAGCTGATCCCGACTTGCGGTTTTGTGTTATGAGCAAATGCTCGTTTCCCACGGTCCCATAGGCCACTGTGCTATAATTTGTCCGTTTACGGACAGAAAATACAAAATTGCGAATTACTTACAGACACGGCCGAAGTTGCACGTAAGATTTGGCACACATGGATTACTAATGTTAACGGTTCAGATGATATGAAAATCTCAACTTTTTTGAGGTAAGTCGGGGGGACGAGGCTGTGGATCACGAAATGCCCCTTTAAGCCTCTTTCAAATCAAACTAGCTCACATACATGTATTGGGATACAAAATTCCTAATTTCAAAATACCCATCCCTTCCTGATCCTGATTAGTGGGAATTTGGTGATTTGTTGAAGTATCAGTACTTCCTACATTCACAATCTTGAGTTATCATCCTCATATCCAAAATCCTGATGATATGTAAGCCCTCAAATTGAAAGTGATCAATTAATTATGTCAACCAGACTGGGTCGATGAGTTTTTATATATAGAAATACAGACACCCACTGTCTGTGACACCATTTCGGTCAATAAATGTTAACCAGGCCTATATTTAAATGTCACCTTCAAAAGAACACACACACTTTAAACACACATATGACAAACAAACATCTCCACAACTTATTAAATTAATAATAATAATTAAAAAAAATTGTTTCACATCATTTTTCCAGGCATACTGGTAAGACTTCTAGGACAGCACGGATATATTAATGAAATGATCAACTCACCTCAACACTCTCGAATGACAATTTGGCCAGCAATTCTGATACATGTAAAGCAAACAAGAGGGACGAAAAACGGCAACCTTTTCCACTGCGTCCTCTGGCACATTTAACATGCACGTGCCGCTAACTGAGCACACATAGTGTGCTCAAGTGACCTAGTTCTGTGCTTGTTTTGGCCAGGATGAAAGAGTAACCAGGTTGCCAAGTTGCCTTCATTTCACACCCAATTGCAACCAGGTTCCTGTATTTTTGGCTGTGTGATCAAAATACGGGTCAGAAATGTAGGTCACAATTGAAATTAACTGATAGAGGCTGAAATGTTTACTTTGCCATTATATACAAAGTGAATCAGGGCACGTCCATACTTGGCAGACATTTTCCTTTAGAGGCCGATGAATTCGCTGGCTGTGAATATGGCTACAATTGCAGGAAATGAAGACAACTACAATTGGGCCACTGTATTATGAAGCACCCCCTGCTATTAAATATAATATAGCGTATACGTGTGGGAAAATTAAAATGGCAAAACATCAGGAAACCCAAACTGGGTCATTCTCTCCTATTCAGGATGCAGACTTTAGTAATTTTTGTAAGCTTATCTCATCTCGGTTTCTGTGATTATATCGCTACATGTATTAAAAGTGTTAACGATCAAAATACAGGAAACGCTAATACTGTGGAAGCTGAAAACTACTTGAAATAAAAACATAAAATGAGGTCAGGTGAAGTTACTTTTTTTGCGGGTCTTGACAAATTAGCAGCAGCTAAGATTGAAAGAGCAATATTAATACCACTCAGTGATTTGTCTCATGACTTCATCAAATGAAAATTCAATGACATACCAATTTTCATGTCATCTTATCTTTCAATTGAAAGCCATTTTTACTGCTGATAAATTACTTAATTTACGACAGGCAGAAAAAGAAGATGTTGTGTTCAACTGAATGGATTAGGCCAAAGGATAAAGACTTACATTTGGGTTATGTTGAGAAAAAAAAGTATAAAAAATCACCCCCCACCATCACCAGTTATTACTACTGAAGGATTTCAAAGAAGAGGTTATGCAACATCATATCCAAAACATTTTGGTATCTTGGAATTTGAATATTACATATTATATCTATTTCTGAGCAATAATAGCAGTTTAAAGTGTACATAGAATACTTAGTGTGTAAAACAGAAAGCCTACTAATTTCACAGTTATGTACTCATTGCTTGATCACAAAAACAAGAAAATTACTGTTTTTGCCTATATTGCAAAATCTATAGCCCATAGTACAAATCTCGTACACTTTACCTCTAAAATGTTGATTTCCATTTGAAAAAAAATGTTGAAAAATTTGGGTCATCTAGGGGGGTGTCTATCCTCGTCTCTCTCTCTCGCTTCTCTTTCATCTTTCTCCTTCATAGATAGAATTATCATTGTTAGCTCGAAAGGTTAACTGTTACCCTAATTATGTTTATAGGCCCTATTCCTCTTTGAAAGAGTACACCCGTTGTTTACCAGCGTACCCAGCCAGGGTGGCAGGGCGCAGCACCGGCCACCCTGGAGTTTCGCCTAAAAATTATGACAAAATCGCCTATTTACTTATCAGAGGTCCCCTGCATCCACGAGCCACACTCTGAGGTCTTCAAGGCCTCGAAGGTACACTTCTGTTGTTCATATTACACACATCCTAATGAAAACTCCATCTCTGAAGAAAATTGAGTCCCAGCAGACTTATATTCAAACTGAAAAAATTACACATTGTACATGAAACTTTAAAAAAACACACTTTGCTATTTAAATATCAGTTTGTACATTTATTCGAAAGATTGACAAATGCAGTAAAATAAGAAGACTACAATACAACAAAGCACACAAACAAATCCATTCATCAATTTATATGCTAATCATACATTGAAATAACTAAAATTATGCAATAAATTACTAACCGTTATACTTTTGGCTATGCTAGGGTACTTAACCACCTCTACTGAAAGCTAGTGGACTTCCAATCCCGATTCCTCACCCTGATTATCACTTTTCTAACTTCTATCCCCTCACTCCCTCAACTTCTATTACTCAATAACTAGGTCTGCCCCAAAGAAGCAAAACAAAATAATTGTAGATTTTGTCCTGTCAAAAATCCAGATAATTATGGCAACACACAGGGCCAGCCAGCCAGTCAGCTATTTGGCTCCAGTTAAGTGTTGTAGTAGCCTAGCTTGGGCCGCCGCCAACCTACACGGTGCCCGCCGAGGTAACCTGGCCTTATCTATGGGACAGGCCCGGACGTATTAGATATCATGATACTGACCTAATTCCGCCAAGAATCTAGGCTCCTTGGTGGAGCTTCGCTTAGTCCAACCTGGGTGGCTTCGTTTTTTGAAAGAGCGCCACTAACTCCTTAAAAGGAAAAAAATGGTGCATTAAAAAAATTCTTATTGCTAGTACTCCCCCCCCCCCCCCCCCCCCCCACCCACCACCCCCCCCCACCCCCCCCATCCCCCCCCCCCCCACCATTCCCATGATACATTTTTTGATTTGGAACTGATCACTTTACAATTTTTTTAACTTGAAATTATTCTTACCAGTAGTTCTCTAAGAAAAGATTTGAAAATCTAGGGGGGTGACCACCCCCCCCCCCCCGCCACACCCTGGCGCAGCCCTCTGCCCAGGATAGTATACATGTACTACCAAGGGTACCAAGATTTACCATGGGTTTTTGTAGCCAGAAATTAAACCTCCAACTGGGGGCTGAGACCGCAACCCAGGCTGAGTGCTAGTTCAGGCATTAGGCTGATTGATATCACTTTAGCAAACACCAAGTGAGCTCCAGATCCGTGGCTAGACAAGCCAATAATAATTTCCTGACAGGGATGTCCAGCTGAAGGTATAAAACACCTTCCTCATTCTAAGGGTCATTTCACAGGAAAAAACAGACCTGTGTCCTAGAATTTTATGTAAAACGTAGGACCAGTTTTCCAAAAAGAGTATTTTTACAATCTAACTGGTGGCAACCACATCACTCTATACTTTCAGTACTAAATCCCTATCCCTCCTAGGGGTGAGGTGCCAGGGGTATTTTAATGGGGAGGTGAGGCTCTATGTCCGGTGGCGACGGTGACACACTTGAACAATGCATGGGTGCTTGAGGGAGATGTTCCCTTTGAAGTGGAATTTTTGGAAGAGCAAGTACAAATGTGCAAGGCATTGCATACTTTTTGGCCAATTTTCACCTTTTTCTTCCTAGTATTTTTCCTCCTCCCTTCTTTTATCATATTTTTGCAAATATAAAGGGGTCTGCTGCTCTCAATGGTGCCCTTCCCCCTCCCCAGACTGCAAGTAGCCCAAAACATGATTATTTTAATGCATGTTATATGCAGGATCCCCATGCCTCTCCCAACACACCATTGGTCAAGTTGATAGGGCTTGTGTCTACATGACCCAACACCATGGCGTAACGGGCCTGCATGCTCTGAGGGGGCAAATTTCCCAGTAGTGGGAAATTTTCCCTCTAAGGGGGGTCAAAAGGCCAATTTGCCCGGTCAGAGGGGCACTAAAAAAAAATGGCTGAGTTCGCCATGATTTTTGCAATTTTTCCCGGCCAAAGTCGTCAGGGGGGGAAACCTGACCCCCCCTGCCCCCCCCCCCCCCGCCTGATACGCACCACGCCACACAACATCAGACCAAACAGGGAAAGACATACAAAACAGATATCCCCTATCCACATTACACCCACCTACATGCACAATGTTCATTTGGGACATGTCTTTTCGACAAAGACTCTATGATGTTTGGAGATCGTTTATGGAAAGAGAGTACTGTTATTGTACACATGTCACCTAATTGATGAAACATGTTCCTGCTCATTTGCCTCTTGTTGCAAATTGCTTAACGTAAGGGAAAGAGTGCCATATGTTAGCCCCTCTTCCTAATTCTACAGCAAACAATTTTTTTCTTTATGGCCCTAACACTAACAAATACCCTAACCATAAGGCCAAGGAGAAAAAAGAATTTGTTACATGTAGTTTAAGTGAAGAGGGGTACATATGGAAGTGGAACTCTTGCCAAAGTGAGGGGCAAATTAAAAGAAAATATTATTTTTGTATTTTAATGTTTTTCAGCAAAAAATGTGCACTATCCATTTTTCTATTTTTTTTAAAGAGCAAACACTTATCAGAAGAAATTCTGTGTTTTGTTCCCCCCCCACTTTTTTTTTTTACTTTGTTGTCAACTTTTTTTTTCAATTTTTCTCTTGACAACTAAAACCCCCAAATTGTGAGCTTATCACATGGGGTTATGCACCAAAAGTGACCAACATGTGCTGAGTTTGCAAGACAAACTCACTTTTGTTCCCTAATCAAATCATGTGTCTAAGTTCACAGTTTGCAGAGATGATGACCACAGTCCTCATTAGGTTTGCACTATAAACTTTGGTGCTACTAATGGAATCTCGTTGTTAGGATTGGCATGTGTCACCAAATAATAACAATGCATGATTAAGCTGCTATGTACCAATAGTGCATGTGACTTGAAACTTTGATGATAGGACATAAAACAATGTAGGTCATGGTCAAAAGCAGACAACATTTGGCAAAGTGTAATTTAGCAACCGTGTGTGACTGTAATTGGAAAATACATTGCTACACCATTGCCAGAAATTTCTGCTGAATTTTATTTTCAAATTTATTTCTTAAAATTACTTTTGAACATTCCGCCTGATACCCAGTGCTCGATTTGAGGGGGTTTTTCATGCAAATGCATGTAACTTTGGCTCGGTGCATGCAGAATTTTCCTGAGCATGAAAAATTTTGTATTTTCAGTACCCATTTGAGAAAAAACGGGGCGGTTGTGATCATAAAAAATTTATTGCAAATCGAGCCCTGGCCTACCTTAGGCGACAAAATAAAAAAACTGTTTACGGGCCCGACCGGACCTGATTTTTCAGTTTTGCAGTGTTTTGGTTTTTAACAGTTTCCAAAAATCATATAAAATCAGCTTGTTTTTTAGCCCAAATTATCAATTTGGATAATTTTTTTAGATAGAAAATTTGTGTGTACAAATTTTTCATTTTTTTCTCTTGGATTTTTCAGATTTTGGGCTTTTTATGCCAAAATTGACATCTAGAGTCTAAAAAAGAAAAAAATATAAAAAGAAAAAAAATCACCCGACCGATCCTACTCTTAGTCCGCTCGCCGTAAAACAGGTTTTCTTTTTTCTCGCCTTATAGATATTTATTATAGAGGAGACAGGCGCGGATCCAGGGGGGTGTACCGGGGCTGCCTTGGCCACCCCCCCCCACCCGTGGGGCCGCCGGAATTTTTTTGGACGGAATGTGATGCTGCTTTCATTATGTTATTCCGCCTCCATCTTGACATCTGATGACCTCACCCCTTCGTTTTTAAAATTGCGACGGTGACATAGATTGCAAATTTGCCTTGCCTAAGTTCCCCACCCCCCCAAAAAAAAAAAAAGTTGCACGAGTCTGAGATTGATTTCCCGGAGACTTGAAGGTTACGAGCTCTCTTTCAGGTTCTGTCGACTGGCAACAATTGCCTATGGATTTAGAGACAGCACCATTTGACTTCAAGGCGGGGGGTGAGAAAGTTTCTAAAAAAAATTCAACCACCATATGAGCAAAAAAAACTTTCACCGCTTTCCATTAAAAAAAAAACTCGCACACGATAAAAAGGGGTTAAAAAGTTAATTACAGACCTAGTTAAAGTGTTGGGCTTCTCTGGTTTTGAGAAGAAAATTACGGACACATTTGTCATTACCATTACTTTGCCATATGCTCACAGCCCCAATGGACCAACCCTCATTAACATCCCCTCCCTCATCGCCAGTGGCTCCCCCACCCCAATACAAGACAATCCTGATTATAGGAACTCTATCCCAAAGCACCTTGTTGGGCGGAAAGTTCCAAGAGATACAAGTGGTACTAAAACAGATGTATACCTGGAAGTAGGATTGAACTTTGGACAAAACTTGCTCATGTGATTATCCAAGAAGAAAAGGCCAACATCTGTTATTGTTCACTGTGGTTACAAACAACATCTCATCATCTCTGACAACTGATTGCTTCACACTATATGAAACTCTCATTACTATCATTTCAAGTATAGAACCTCGACACCCAGATAATGATTTCTTACTTACAACTCAGAAGCATGAGGGTCTCTATTTGTTCAAGAGTTAAGGCCAGGCTTCGTGAACTGTGTACTTTAACTGATTGTAAATATATTTGTAAATGAGAACATTGGCCATAAATACCCTTTCACGTCAGACGGACTGCACCTAATTTAAAATGGGAACAAGTCTTCTTGCTAGGAACTGATATCTACAATTCGATGTTTGCCAACCATGGATTTTCAGAGGAGAGCTAATCAGACTGTAAAGTAACAATTAAATAAAATTTAAGTTCTCTTGATCCCAAGTTGGCTATATCAAAAGATGTTAACACATATGATTTCACAATTGTCCCTATTTACCACGTACATGCATCTTCTAGAAATAATGTTTCCCCATCTTCCTGTGTTATTTGTTGAAACCCTGTAAAACTGCTAAGACCTAGCCACACACCATTTCTTGGAGTCGTCGTGCTTAAACTTAGCAGAGTTACCCAAAATGCCTATTGCTTGTACTAATTGTGACTTGAATTGCATTGTAACTTGTATTATTGACGCTAAATAACCAAATCAACTAATGGTGGTGTGATAGTTGCTTTACTCGTGTATGTTTAAATGAGATACCCTTTGGTTGATAAATATATTGATATCAATTGAATATTGAGAAGGGTTAAATTTGCTCACCTCAAATTCAGAGTTTACCTAACAAGCTGGATCACTTGAAATTTACTTCATCTTCAAGATATTGATGTTTTTTGTGTAAGAAAACCTGGTTGAATGATAATTATAATGACAGTGAGTGATGTATACAATGATGGTTATTATCTATGTAGGCTTGACAGGAAAGGTTATGGAGCCATGGTGGTATTATATGTATATTAAAAATGGTTAATCTTATAAAAAAAGTTACTAAAAATTTGATGACAATATTATCGAAGCTATGTGGTTGGAAATTAACCTTCCTAATACAAAACCTATCTTGAGATTGTTTATAGAGTACCCAAAATGCCAAAATGTTGATTAATTAAAATAGAGTAGATTCTTTGATTCCGTACATGTACTAATTATTTATGATGATGTTATTATCTTGGGGGATTTTAATCGTGACATCGTAGCCATGCCAACTCTTAAGAGATTAATAACATTGCCAGGCACAGTATAATTTACATCAGCTTATCAAGAAATTACAAGAATAACTGAAACAATCCAAAAACTATACTTGATTCTCGCTTTGTATCTAATCCAAGATCGTATCTCATCTTCAGGTGTACATAGTCTTGGGCTCAGGACCACTCACAATTATACTTAGTTCGTTAAAAAATAGGAAAGTGGAAAGTTAAAGTCCCTCCTAAAACATTTTTTTTTTTTTTTTTTTTTTTTTTTTAATGTTGTTATTTTGTTATTGCTATTAAAAGTTATAATTGGGATATAGTTTTCATCATGATGATTGTTAATGATTGCCAATTGATGTGGAATGACATGGTCAAAAGTATGTGATACCCATGCACCAATTAAAAGAGAAAATTGTAGGGATTCCCACTTCCTGAATGGTTCAATAAGGATTTCATTGCGTTACAAGAGAAAGGGACGATTCTATAAAAAGGCCCCATAAAACCCATTAATGGAAGAGATTGGAGAAAACTGCTAGGATTGTTAGTGAATAAGGCCAATAATATGAATAAGTATCTGAAAAAGACTTACTGTGAGTAATGCCATAATGAGAATGTCAATGATTTCTAACAATTATGGTCAAATATTAAAAAAAAATACCTAACAATAAACCTAATGAGCATTCTGAACACAAGTTTATAATACGATAAAGATGTTGCTGATAAATTCAATGAATTTTCATTCAATTGGTAATAACCTAGCTTTAGTAAATTTGTTGATGATGAAAATAATATAAATAACCTTGCAATGACAATATCAATACTCATTTTATTTTGATATGGACACCAGAGTTTGTTCTGCGATGAGAATTCGTTAAAAGGACACAAAAAATCACCTGGTCTTGGAACTTTAATACTAAGGCTTTTGAAACTTGGCTGCACCTATTATTGTAATCATTGGCCTAAATATGTAATCCTTTATTTGCACATAACTTTACAGATGTTTGGTGGAAGCACGTCCAATATTTACTCCTATTTTTAAGGATGGTTGACCAAATCTGATCGTTAACAATTATAGGCTTATATTCTGTTTTGCCAATTCTTTCAAAATTATTGAACGTGCTGTTCACAACCAGCCTTCTTTACCATTTTTTGACTGAAAATAAACATTTAAATTCCATGCCACCTCTGGTTTTAGACCACAAGCCATTCTACTACCACCACACTCAATTGAGTTCGGACTACATATTAAATTAATCTGAATCAAGAGTAAGGCAACTGGTGCTTATTCCTTGATTTTAAAAAAAGGCATTTGACACGTACAACAAACATTCTACTTCAAAAAACTCAAAAGATATGTGTCACTGGTACAACTCTTGATTGGTTCAAATCTTATCTATGTGGGAGAACTCAAGCTTGTAAATATTAATTCCACTCATTCTGAGTTTAGAAATATCAATATTGGATACCACAGGGGTCAATCTTGGTCCTTTATTATTTATTTATTTATGTCAACTCTCTTCCCGATTGTATTTAATTTTCACAAAAATGTTGTCATGTACGCTGATGATACAACTCTATGTTTAGCTCATCCGACTCAAATTCTCTCCAAATTGATATGATGATAACGTGCTTGAAAATGCGCATTGGGTTGAAGCCAACAAGCTTACTTAAATATTAAGAAAATTAAGTACAGATTTTGGAACAAACATGGTTTTTTGAGAATTTTCAAAACTTTTTTCTTACTTATTGTAATGACACTACTGATAGAGTCGACAAGTTTAAGTGCTTGGGTTGCGATTTTTCGATCCAAACTTAACTTAGTATAATCATATTGATTATATTCCTCTATTATTTCTAAAAATGCATTGGTGTTATTCGCATGGTTAAGTTTTATCTCCCCTCAGATACTCTTAATCTGCTTGCCAATGCCTTGGATTGTTCCACACTTTTGATACTGCAGTCCCAGTTTGCGTCAAACTGCAATTTTGAATTAGCAATTCTCTTCAAATTCTTCAAAACAAACTTGCCCGTGGGCTACTTTCTGCTGACATTCGTACACCTATTAGTGATATGATGAGCAACCTTGGCGGGAAATTAAGGGAAAGTATGGAGCAAACATATTCTGCTCCTTGCTCTTAAATGTCTTCAAAATGATTGCTCCTTCTTACTTATCACACCATTTACTTTTACTTCTAATATTCACACCCAAATAATCGTAGCCAATCATGTAATACCCTCGTCACACTACTTGGAGGTATCGATACTGGGCAAACGGGACATTCCCATACAAGGTGCTTGAATGTGGAATCATCTTTCACCCCATGTCCGCAAAATTTTTTTCAGATATGAATGTTACCACTTGTAAAATCTAATATTGTGTTTTTGAATCTTGTTTGTTTATGCTTTGCTGTTTTATTATTGCAGTTCCACTGTAATGCTGTAGCTTTTTCCTTCTATGTTTATGTATTTCAAGGCAACCCTTGATTGAAATCTTATTTTATGCTGTTGTTCTAATTAATCTGTTTTTTCCAAACATTATCACATAAAATCATTGTTTGTACATACATGTATAAATGTGTATTATTTTCACTTGTAATTATATATGTATATCAGGGTCTCATGGGAGAGGACCATTTTGTTATAACTGATTTGAGTTACCCTGGCATAAAATAAAGCCTGACATGAAACGTGCGACCAAATCTTGTATACCGTTACACATGCATGAAACGGCACGTTGCACACCAACGTTGACGTTGCTTCATTACAAATTAGCCTTCAACAGTTTTCAGACCATTACTCAAAGGACTAAAGTAGGCCTATTACTATTTTATAATTAACTTGCAATTTTAAATTGGGTTTCTATCAACTATAAACTCTTAGTAGCTCATGTTTGGTTTTGTATGCAATATATGCCCATAGCTAAACTCTTCAGGAATCCAATAATTGAAGGTCCAGAGGAACTATAATATTAAGTAGAAAATTAATATGCCTTGAAACCTAAATACTCCAAAGTTTCGCCCGAACCCACACCCGCATCGCTAAATGCGGCACATGGACTGCATTGGGCCCACTACATCAGGAAACAGTTTGATTTTGCTTTGCAAAACATTTGGTATGCATTATAAAAAAAAATATTGTTACCATCAAATTAGCATGGAATAGGAAAATGTGTGTTGTAAATGAACATTGCAAAGGGTTCCGCAATTTGCCGCACTCACACCCCGGGCCAGCTTGTAGATATCCATTAACACTTGCATAACAATGTTAACCCATCAACGATATATTACTTTGAGCATTAATAAACTTGTTTTTCTATCAAAATTTGCATGGGAAAAATGTGTTTTGTGAACAGCGAACATCGCAAAGGCAAGGGAAGGGTTCCGATCGGAGGAGGGGGAGGACACACCCTACCCCACAAAGACAGCTTGATATATACGAACTCTGCATGGGCACTTCATGCTAATTCAAAAAAACTAAACACCCTATCAACTATATTTTATTTTTTAAAAATGCTGATCATACTATAAGCATTATTTTCATTTTGTTTCTATTCAAATTTGCATTGGGAAAATGGTTTGTGGAAAGCCTTGATACTACGAACTCTCGAAGATGAACACTTAATGTTTAATTCAAACAAAAACTTCAATCCATAACTATATATTTACTTTTTTAAAATGCTGATCATACCTATATAAGCATTAAAAAAAGCATTATACACATTAAAGTGAACCCCTTATCAAGTTGTTTCTATCGAATTTTTTTTGGCATTTGGGAAAATGTGTTTGGAACGGAATATGCAAGGGTCCGCCGGCTTTGCACGGAGGGGGTAATCCCCCTTCACCCACCCCCCCCAGAAAGCTTGATTACGAACGCTGCATGAACACTTTACAAAACTTTAAACCCATCAACTATATTTTACTTCTTAAATGCTAATTAGATTCAAGTTGTTTCATCAAATGCATGGGAAGGAAAATGTGTTTGCGAAAGTACGTTAAATATTGCACGGGTTGCGCGCTTCGCGCGGGAGGGGGACACCCCCTCCCGCACCCACCCCCGGACAGTTTGATATACGAAATCTGCATGAACACTTTCTGCTTAATTCAACCAAAACTTAAAACCATCAATATAATTTACTTTTAAAAATGCTAATCATACCTTTAATTTAAAGTGAACCACTTATAAATTTCAAGTTGGTTCTATCAAATGCATGGGGGAAATGTGTTTTAGAAAGTAAATATTGCACGGGCTCTGCGCTTCGCCGCGGGGAGGGGGACACCCCCTCCCGCACCCAACACGGACAGCTTGATATACGAACTCATGAACACTTTATGCTAGGCCCCTTAAACTCAACAAAACATATTTTTAGAGTAAGTTGAAATTACAATTGTACCACATTCTATAATGAATAGACCATCAAAGTATTTAAAAAATTTTAATAAGTAAAATTTATCTTTTCTTACGTTGCCATGGTTAGGGCGGCCATCTTGGAAAGTTTGAATAATTCATTAGAATCCCCATTTTTCTCAGAAACCCATATGACATAGAATCATTGAAAACAAACTTGAGAATTGTTTGGAGGAATAAAATCTATGTAATTACAGAGGTTAAAAATGACTGAGACTACCTGCAAGACAATAAAAATCGGTCATGTGAGCCCATTCATGATTTTTTTTGGGTGATTTTTGAGTTTAAAAAAGGGTCCTTAATTCAAACAAGACTTGGACTTACCCATCAAACTAATATTTTTTACTTTTTCAAAATGTGGATCGTACTTATAGCAAGATTCAAAATTGTTTCCATCTAATTTGCACGGGAAAATGTTTTTGGAAAGTGAACATGCAGGGTTCCGCGCTTGCGCGGAGGGCCGCACCCACCCGCCGACAGCTTTGATATATCGACTCTCATTACACTTTATGAAATTCAAACAAAACTAAAACCCATCCACTATATTTTACACTATTTAACATGCTAATCATACCTAAATTTAAGTGAACAACTTATAAATTTCAAATTGTTTTCTTCTGTCAAATGCATTGGGAAAATGTGTTTTGGAAAGCAAATATTGCAAGGGTTTGCGCTTCCGCGGGAGTGGGATACCCCTCCCCGCACCCACCCACGGACAGCTTGATATACGAACTCTGCATGACACTTATGCTAAATTCAAACGCAAACTTTAACCCATCAATCTATTTTACTAATTAAAAATGACCACTACCTAAAGCATATAAAGTGAACCATTCAGAATTTCAAATTGTGTTTTTTTATAATCAATTTGCATGGTAAAATGTGTTTTGGGAAAGTAAAGAGTGCCCAAGGTTCTGCGCACAACCCCCTCCCTGCAGCACAGACCCTGCGCGCTATAGGCCTACTTGTAGGTGCCATGACTATTACCTTAAAACCCGGCCCCCCAATATGCAGGGGCCTAACTAAAAAAAAAAACCTGACCAAATGATTCACCCGCCATCCAAAAAAAAAAAACGTCCTCAAGTAGGCAAACAAAACCAGCCTAAGACTGCTCCAAAAGCCAACGAAAAAAACTTGCCCTCACCCAAACTTCCAACCTCCCCCCCCCTTGAAGTCTAATGGGCGTTCCTTACGACAGCCGTAGAGTCTTCTCGATTCATTTTTTGGACGCTTGGTCCCTTTCTACATAATTCTTTATCTTACACTTTACTTGACCTTCCCGTCGTTCATATCAAACTTCCCGTGCTTCGGCGTTGAACTGTTTACCTACTCCTTCCACAGTGACTGTTTTTATTGTGATATAAACTTATATACTCGGAAGTCCTGATCAATTGTCCTGAAATAATGACCTATTTCCAGCGTCACTTAGATAAGTGATAGAACATTTTTCCCCTCAACTCCAGTGGGAAAAGTTTGATTGCCATGAGAAAAATGAAGAGCTTCCGCGCTTCGAGCGGAGGGGGGGATGCCCTCTCCCGCACCCACCCCCGCCGCTACGCGGCGCCTGGCTGCTACATAGCCATTACATCCAAGCAAAAAATTTATCTTGGCACCGGGCCCCCTCCAGTGAGGTCTGGAATCCGCCCCTTAGAGGAGAGTCCAGAACCTCGGTAATCCTCATATAATTCCACCTATTTAAAGTTATGTCCTTTATCAATGTGCCCTTGTTCTTACTGAATTTATCTTTTTGAATAAAAGTTCTTTAAAAGAAATCTTATATAACAACTTGTTCAGAAATCTCAGATGGGGTTTTTACCAGATGGCGTCTTGGCTAGAGAAATGTGAAATGGCGCAAATTTTGACCAGATTGGGGGGGTGGCATGACAGACATGTGGGAATTGGGGATATAATCCAAGTCCAATTCTGTTATGACAATTTATCAAATGATCCCAAATACACAATTTACATTTAATCACTATTCCATTTGCATTAAAAATAGCCAAATGCATGTTTTGGAGAACATAATCACAAAAACTTCCTTTGACCTCACCATGCCAGGCACTTTCCATCTATCATGTATTGTAATCAACTTGAAATATGGGTCACTGCAATTTATCTATGGTCTCTTCCTTTTTGTTCATTCACACCAAAATGTCCTTTAAAGGTTGGACTAGTTGGTGTAGGTCTTCTGGGGGAAGTTCTTTAGCCTGATAGAGATTGCTGTAAATCTTGAACAGAGTGTTCCCTGGAATTGGCAAGCTGGGATGCCACCATCCTAATGATGAATCAAAAGATCAATTTGCTCATGGGTGGGGAATTTCTTTGACAAGTTCAAAACAACCCTCACAAAATAATCCTAGTTTCCTTTAACAGGAAGTAATAGGGCAAAACTCCATAAGTCTGTGGGTTGAGAAAGTTGTGTGCACATTGGTAAAGAAATCAAGCACGCAATCTCTTAATCTGAAGAAAGCAACTATCCTGCCAGAGCGCCCTCTGAAAAAGATATAGGCTGCAGGCTTGAGAATGAGAATGAACGATCAGCTACCAGCCTTGGAGGTATGGTTACGTCTAAATGCTCTGATGACGATAGTTTACTAGCGGGAATGAGAGAAATTTTTCCTTACTTTTTCAAAAGGTGTCAAAAATGGACTTTGTCCTTTTCCTCTCTATTTTTTATTTCTAAAGGATGCCTTGTATGATTTTTTGGTTGGGTGTGGGTGTCATTGCAAATTGTGCAAAAATACAAAACACAGAAAAGTTCAATTTGTCAAATTATGGATGTTCATTCTTATGTTGTACACAATGGCCACTAGGTAAAAGCCCCCCCCCCCCATTAACAAGCTGAATGTGTCAACTGCATGCGGTTTGACATTTGGTTTTGTTTGATTCAAAAGTCCCAATGTTTAGACTACATGTAGGTGATTCTGCAACGTCCCCCTCAACAATGGCACAGTCATCACCAGGGCCATAGCCAGGCCTTTATTTGGGGGGTGCGGATTTGCCTGAAATGGACCTTTCGCGAAGGGGCACAGATTTGTGAATTTGTGTATTGTACCACAAACCAACTTCTTGCCAAAAATGAAATTATCGTCGTCCAAAATCTGAAAAAGGGAGGTTCAAATATTCCTATTCATATCCCACACCCTTAAAACAACATCTTTTAGAAGACAAGCGGCAAACAAACTTCAGCATGATGAAGCGGACCTTTGCCATTTTTGGGGGGTGCGGTGCAAAAAATATTGAATATTTGGTGAAAAAATACTTTAATATTTAAAGCAGTGAATTTTGACTGAAAAATTAAGTCTTTTTGTTTGAAAAGCTTTGGGTTTTGAGGGGGCATATATTATGAATAAATAGGGTATTTGCAGCATTATGGAGTACATTTTACTCAGTTAATATAGCTTTGCTTGATTTTGGACAATGTGAACTTTGAAACACATGCGTAAAACTACACATAGCAAGCAGAATCAATCTAGAACACACTGCTAACTAGAAATGGGGACATCTTCGTGCTTCAAGCAGCTTCCACAAAAATGAAAACAAAAATCTGTTAAAGGTGTGTGTTCCCCCCCCCCCCCCCGATTTACCCGAAAGTAGTATCAATTTTGATATTAGATGAAAGGCCGTATTTTACTCATTGTCATCCTAAAATTTGAGCTTTCAAATCCATTTCATTCGCAAGATATAAACAAAAAATACCATTTTAATGGTTAACCATCAATATTAAATTATTAGCACAGCATAGGGCTTTGCAATATACATTATTGCTTCTACTATCAAAACCGCAAGTTTGTTTCCTACGGTACTTTATGAGGCTCTCACATCAAGTAGAGAACACAATAGACATATAAATCGGAACAAGCACCTTTCCATTAACCTTTGCATGAAGTACAAAATCGTTAATTTAAAACAAGCCAAATAGTTCAAAACGGGTTCAAAACTGGCAAAGCACAGACTTGAATTGCACAAAAAAATTCCATTTCTACGGTATTCCTAATACAGGTGTGAATAGTCAACTTGGTATCTACACCTACAGTGAGAAAACCCACAGCATTTCTTCCATACATCACTTTTTGCCCTACGCCAGCGGTAATCTGCCATTTTGTCCTCACTTTCAATGGTGCATGTTGAGTAAAGTAGTACAAAGTGCAGCTCTTGTAAACCTGGCTGGCTAACTGGCATGGGATGTAAGAACTAGAGCAAATGGTGACCTTTTGAGCTGCTCTGGGATTAGCAGTAGTTTCCATACGGATAGTCGGAGAATCCAGAGTGATAGGAATTACAACAGGCATTTAATGATGGAATTGTAAATATGCTGGTTAAAAATTCAACTCCTTTTTGACATGGCAGCTCTTTTTGTTTCTATTTTTTGGCCTTAGATTGTGCGTGATAAGAAGCAATTGGCTTGGTATTGCGACAGTGAATGTGTGTACTCAATGATATCTTGCTTAGTGCATATAATACAACGCTTATTGACCAGGACAGATGTGTTTGAAGTAAATAAATACTGAAAGATTTAAATTCACAGAGTGTGCTGTTTTGCTAGTGAGAAATTTACTGTGGGCTGTACACTGTAACATGCCTACATGTATAGTCATGGTAGTAAAACAGGCATTAGCTCAAATTTAATTTTTTTTTTGTATGTTGGCAATCAGAGCGGGAGGGATGTGCGGTCAAATTCCACAAAAGGGGCAAAAGGTCCACTTTTTTTGCTGATTTTTTTGATAAAAAGGTCAAAAATTTAGAAAAATTTTGAGAAGTCCACTTTTGGGGGAGGTGCAGTCACACACCCCAAATTCCACAAAAGGTCCACTTTTTGCTGATTTCTTTTTTTATAAAAAGGTCAAAGATTTAGAAAAAAATTGAGAAGTCCACTTTTTGGTGATAAAGACCCAAACCCTTACCCATTTAACTTTCATCAACTTACTATTTGCCTTTTTGTTCACCAAAATAACATACAGTGTAATGTCACTTTTTCTTGTCACACAAAAGCCTAAAGGCCAAATAAAAAAACCAAGTTTGTTTCAAAAGAAATGTGAAAAAGGGCAATGCAAAATGCATTTTTGTTTTTATGGGGGGGATGCTAATGCAAAGTGTGGGTTTTTCAAGTTAATTGCATATTTGACACACTTAATTTTTTTTCGGGCCACTTCCCACTTGAATTTTCTTTGTTTTTTTTCTGAAATTCAAAAAAGAAAAAAAAAAACAATTCAATTGAATAAAACCTTAACACCAATTTTAATTTAAAAGTAATGGTGCACAACCTTTTGAGACAAAAGCCATCTAATAAGGACAAAAATCAGATTTTTAGTTCATACTGTCTTACGGACAACTTACGTCACACGCAATTGAATGGAGATTCACATCTGCTGTTTTCTTCCTTTTTTCCGTTAATTCTTTCGATATTGCAAAAATAACTTGTGAGAATTCTACTTAACTTATCCTTCACTTTCACAGCTTCCCTGCAATTTGAAATATTTTGACGCTTTGAGGTGTCGAAATCCATCCCATCCATTTATTCATCGCCTGCAAAATATAAGCGTCGGCATGACATGGCATAGGGTGACGTGTCAGAGGGGGAAATTGCCGGTCTTGAGGGTTCTGATTTTCCTGGTTGCAGTGTGGTTTTTGGAGGCAGATTTCCTGGTGGGAGGTAAAAATTTCACAGTGAGCATGCAGGCGAAAAAGGGCTGGTTTAGCATGATTTTTCCGCTGCTTCTCTCCCGGCAAAGCTCTCTGGGGTGCCTTTTCGGTTCCTCATTGCACCTACAAATTGGAATGTTTGGACTTTGAGGGGTGAGTCCCCCTCAATCTACTATGAAAATACTAGTAACCATACACCCTGGACAACATTGCTACGAAGGTTTTTCTTGGCTGCACTAGCAGTAAAAGACCCCAAACAACATATCAAAAGGTAGAAAAAAGGGAAGCCTGCAAGACTGGGAAATTTGCATTTATCTACGTGGACGTAGACGCCCATAGTTTCCCCCCGACACAAGAATATAAATGCAATGTTTAGATTTTGCCATTTTCTGTTTAGTTATTGGAACATTTGTGCATGGCTAATGGGGGCCTGCAAGTGTGGAGCACTTGCAAAATTTGATATATGAAAAGATGAAAAGTGTAAGTCAGGTGGGAAGTCTGGCACAAAACACCTGAGGATGGAAATGGAGTACAGACTTTTTTCTCTTGATAGATTTTAGTTCATTAGGACCCTAAACCAATAATGTATTTGAAGGGTGTGCAAAATTTGTTACAGTGCCATTTTTTTGAAAATCCCATCTGGCTGAGCTATATTCAAAACCATAAAAATCCTTAAGTTTTTCAATAGAGACAAATACTCGCGGTAACGGCCGGTGTTTTAAGCACGAGAAGTGTTGGTAATGTAATGGTTTCATTACTTGCCACAAAAATCCAATAGGCTGCTCAAAGAAGTCGAAATATGCGCTCCGGATCATTAAAATGATCTTAACCTCCTTCCCTTTACCTATTTACGCTACTTGATACATACTTAACACCTAAAACGTGTTCTGCAGCTGTTTCAAATCTGTTTACATGATCACACCTCTGCAAGGTATGGTACTTTAACACCTCGACGAATGCATTTCCAACGCATCAGCACACGTCAAGTGTTCTCACATTTTGCAGTTTAAGGATTGATTCAGTGTTCATGTGCATGCTTTATATGCTTTACCCTTTGAGATCATGTATTTGATCACTAGAAACCCTTAACGGGCAGTCTCTGTATTGGACATTTTTAAAAAATTAAGATGGCCAGCCCATCAAAGCCGCCTTTAAAATAGCAAAATAAACACCTACATGTAATGTGTCTACTATTATTACATCAACTAATTATTATTATAGAAAGGTGTATAATTAAGTGGAAACAGTCGGGATAAGTATTGACCATTGACATTCTTATCGGAATTTCTTCTGTTCTTTAACATCAAAAATGTTGAGATGGTTGGCCAATGTGTCGGTGCCTTTTTAACCTTCTTTAAAACCTAAAATTTGATATAACTGTATTGTATATTAGTTAAAACACCCAACATGAGTATTAAAGTTTAAATTAAAGTATGAATTATCTTTGGACTTAATACCTCGTAAGCTGGTGTATTTGTTTTGACAACAGATGGCTTAAATTGCAAATGACAGCCAATATTTATGAATATATGACAATTTGTAGGTTTTGGGGTAAAGAGCTTAAAAAGGCATCCATATTGACTGCCATCTGATTGGTAAGCTTGTTTAACACACTTTGAATGTCAGATATGAGTTCCACCTGGTAAGAGCGCAGAATTATCTTCATCACAAATACCGATGTGTTATGTTCAATTGAATGGTTTCAGGGCATATTGGGTTTTTAGGGTGGCCTATTGGATTTGGTGGTGTAAAGTTGTGATCAAATCACGTTCAATAACCCTCCAAAAGATTCCTCCTCGTAGTTTAAAACCTGGATCTATTGGATAAAATAATTGGCCATTTGAATGAATTTGAGAGCGATAACGGTCATATTGAATTTCAGAAAATGCACTGCACGAAATTTTGCACGCCCCCTCCAAAATTATTAGCTTAGGTCACCATTGACGAAAATCGATCAATAGAACAGTCTGTACTCTACTCCCATTTCCACCCTGTGCCCACAATTCCTCCTGACTATGAGGTTCATATCAAGATGCCGCATTTTCCCTCACCGCCAACATAATTTTGCGTTCTATATGATTTTGTGACTGCAATCGGGATGGGAGATCTTATTTACAAATTATTGATCGAAAAAAGAGTGTAATCAAACACATAGGGTCAACTGGTGCCGGGGGGCACTCCCTAGCGAAGTGATGGGCATTGGTTGCCTCGGCCAGGTGGAAAATTAGGGTCCTTTCCCGGCTCCTTTTATAAGAAAATGTACCGGCCAAAATAAGGGGTCATTCGTACGCAACGGAATGAAAATGGGTCAATCCAGTAGAAAATTTAAGATGAAGGGGGCCAGTGATGTTAAAAAAACCTGAAGTTAAAATATGAATGTGTGGCCCTCCTTTCCAGAGTTCAAATTGCCAGGAAATGATAAATTTTTAAATTTCTGCATAATTATCGAAATTTTTAAAAATTTTATCACCGATTTTTCGAAAATTTTGAATTTTGGTTGTGGTCAAATTCTTTAAAAAAGTGGATAATTTCATGCAAACTGTGATAACAAGGGATCGCAGGAAAGAAGAAAAATGGGGGTCCTTGAGTATGTGAAATTTTAAAAAGGGAGTCCGATTGGTAATAGCCTGGGTAATCGGTAGGACAGCAGCATAAAATGGTGGTCAAGCATTCTATATAGACGGTCACCAAAGTCAGCATCTCACAGACCTTGACTGACGCAGCTCGTAACAGGGGATGGATATTGCTGCACAATGATCTACTACAAAGCATTAGGCCTATTTGGAATGCTTTGCAGATAAAGCAATGAGGTGAGGGGGGGGGTTGGGGGGGGTGATGGCCTAGCATCTAATCCAAATATACGGAATTGAATAGCATGACCTGTCATGAGGACGATAATCATCACCCGAATCTGCCCTACAACGGTGACCCAACTCAAAAAGGGTTAGACCTCAAGTACCTCGGGTCCTAAGTTGGACAGCAAGAAAGACCCAATAGTTAAATGGCCGTGGCCTGATTGCTATAGCATCAGATCCCCATACTCCAATTTTTATTTTAACGGAAGTGGTCAGACAATTTTGGTATTTGAGAAGCTAAACTATTTTTCTCATTTACCCTGTGAATCTTAGGGCTAAATATATTGGTTTGGAAGTTATAAGCAGAAAATTTCCCCATTTTTGTCGCCGATATTAATTTTAACACATATAGGCTAAGAACAACTATGTTTTTTAGCTCTCACATGAAACTGGTTGAAATATCAGCGCACAACTTTACAGATAGGTGTTTTAGAGGGGGGGACCAGTCTATCAAGATGAAAACTTATTCCTTAATCCGTTCGTCCTCTTTACAATATATTACATAATAACCAAATTATAGGCAAAAATGGGCACATATGTTTTTATGCAAATTATCATGGTCTTGCCATGCGTCCTTTTTCTACCTTTTTTGATATGTTGTTCGGGAGGGTTTTGTACACAAGTTAACAAGCAGAAATCTTCTGTAGCAAGGTGTTTGTCTAGGGTCATACCGTCGATTAGTGGGACTAGGGGAGTACTCAACACAAATGCCATACGGGACCATGCAACTAAGCATCGCCGTCGGCCGGTCATTTTCACCTTCGGGTTATATCAATGATCGGCCTTTTTATGCCAATTTTGGTATCGTAATGGTCGTTGTTTTTTTTTCCACATTTTCTCCATTTATGAATTAATGCAATTTCACAATCAGAAGCCAAATTTTTTAATAAAAAATGTTGGAAAAGTATTTCAATTTCCTCAATCAAACCAAAATTTTCCAAGTTGCTAAATGAACTGGGGTCAAAAAGTTTGAGGAAAATGGGCACAACCTTTTGGTTAAATTTGAGCCAACATCTTGGCTCTCTGTTAAGGCTATAGTTCCCTGTTTTGGCAGATATGGAGTCCTACTTCCAGAAGCTCAGCACTCAGCAAGGCCACATCCCTACCCGAAACCAAACTTGAACCCCCCGGCTGTGTGCATAAAAGTGCAAAGTTGTTTGAACGTTTCCAGTTAACGGTTCTCACGAGTCTGTTGTATGGACAGCTCACGATATCGATGGGAGTATGAAACCACCGGCCCACAACATTTACTCCAGATCTTTAGAGAGAAGATCATGATCATCATGAATATGTATGGAATGCATGGCCCCCCAGGGGATCATCTGTGTTGCTATATTGTCGTCTCAGACATGATCTTGTCGTACCTGCAGGGGCGTATCCCAGGATTGAAAAAAACGGTCAAAATACCGGGGGGCTAGGCTGAACTGGCATTGGCATGATTTGCAAGATTTTGCAGAATTACCGTGAGCCGCGCCCCCTCCGCCCCCTACCTAAGCCTCTCGTGACCTGGCACGATATTGTCATCCCGGGGGTTCTCACATTGGGAGTGTTGGCATGTGCTGCCTATAACCCTCATTTTCAGGCTCTTTCTTTTCAGTGTCCACCAGAGACCTACATGTACTTTTTAAATGTCCAAAACCCATATTCTACCTCTACCTGATTTTCATTGAAACACCTCAAAAAGTCGCGAAAATTGAGGAAATTGCAGATTTTTTGAAATCTTTTTGGAAACCTGGTCCAGAGACCCCATTTTTTTGGCTTCATTAATCAGCTCCCGAGCCCTCCATTTTTTGAAATCCGGCGGCACATACAACCTAACCAAAATAAAGTTGAGACCCCCCCCCAGGAGTGTCAACAATGTATCCATACTCCTGCAATTTTGCAAAGGGTAGCCCAGGTTCGCAGACCTCATTTACAGCCGTTTTGGTATACATAATGAACGGTCCCTTTTTCTTAAAGGGTTATTTCGTGATCCACAACCTCGTCCCCCCTACATGTACCTCAAAAAAGTTGAGATTTTTATATCATCTGAACCGTAGCCTTAGTAATCCATGTGTACCTATCTAACGTGCAAATTCGGTCGTACATGTATCTGTAAGTAATTCGCAATTTTGTATTTTCTGTCTGTTAGCGGACAGAATTTACAGCACAGTGGCCTATGGGACCATGGAAACAAGCAATTGCTCATAACACAAAAAAAGCAAGATCGGGATCAACTCAAACTTTGTAAATATGCTTTTCTCAAGGATCAGACTAGTGAACATTGAATAAAACAGAAAAAAAAAAAAAAAAAAAAACATGTTGACATGAACTTTTTTGGGAACAAATTGTAGCATCGGTTACAAATTGGTAAGACAGTTATTCTACAGACTCTAGAGATGCTATGTATGTCAAAAGAAAATTATTTTTTCTTTTTATTTAGAAAATATACATCTCAAAACATCTCAAACCTTAAATGGCATTGGAACTCCACAGAACAGTTGTAACTTATGGCACCAAAGATTATGTCCAAATTTTAAAAGATGATGCCATAAGTTACAATTATTGGAACTAAGTGGCCTATGGGACCATGGAAACAAGCAATTGCTCATAACACAAAAAAAGCAAGATCGGGATCAACTCAAACTTTGTAAATATGCTTTTCTCAAGGATCAGACTAGTGAACATTGAATAAAACAGCTGTGCTGGAATCACAAAATGCACCTTTAAGAAAGGGTCAATCGGGTATGAAGAATGCTTACAAACCACAATTTAAAGGTGCGTGTTCTGATCGTCTTTTGGACCGCCCTGATTTACCCGGAAGTAGTATCGATTTTGATATCAGATGAAAGGCCGTATTTTTCTCATTGTCGTCCTGAAATTTGAGCCCTCAAAGACATTTCATTCTCAAGATATAAACAGAAAACCGCCGTTTTAGTGGTTAACCATCAATATTAGCAGAGTATTGAATAGGGCTTTGCCACATGGATTATTGCGTCTACTATCAAAACCGCAAGTTTGTTTCCCACGGTACTTGATGAGGTGTATGTGCAAGTGCCAGGCTCTCATATCAAGTAGATAACACAATACACATTAATCGGAACAATTTAAGCACCTCTAGTGCAAAAAATAGTGCTGCCAGAAATGGCTCAAAATACACTTTCACAGTTAGTTTTCTCTCAGCTTCTGAGACTGGGGCTTTGCCTACTCCCATCGAATGTGAGTCTGTCTATCCACAGACTCACAAAGACACTAACTAGATTGTGTTTTAGGGAGTTTAAACTGTTTACAAACACAGCCCATCCATGTCATGCCATGGCTTATGCAATAAGTGTACTTGTATGTGCACTCTTGCACGCCCGTACCATTGTACTGCAGGCTTGATATAAACAACATGATTGACATCCCATTCAAAAGTTATCCCAATATTGATTGGGGTGAGAACATACTCCTTGACATCTTCCTTTGTTCTCATGTCAACAATAACACAGGAACTTCTGGAACTGTGTGCACAATTTCCAATTTCTCTTGGATTTTCATGATATTGAGCATCAAAAAATGTTCTGAGGATGCATTGGATTCATTGGTATCATGTCTATGAGACTATGTGTAGCTCGACACGTCATAGCCCGGGCGAAGCCTACACGACCACCCAATATGGAGTGTCTGGTCAGAGCACCTCGGACTAGTCTATGTGATTCTTGGTAAGTTTGTCTGAGGCATGTAAACAAATGATATCTGGTGTCTACACTGGTATTGGAGAGATGTGTGCAGTGGTTTTCAATACACCTTCCTCTGTGTTAGTGGGTTATATCCCACTAACACAGATTCGATCTGTGTAGGCTTTGGCGGAGGCTTTGCCCCCAAACTAGGTATAAGGATGGGTAGCAAATCCTGTATTTTTTGTATATTTTTGGTGTAACAATCCGGGCCGCATAACCAGCTAATCCAAGGACAAAAGTGAGAACGCCCCCCCCACCCCCACCGGACAAGTATTTTGTGGGTGTTGGGTGGTGTGTTTTGGGAATAGGCTATGACAAGGTTTGAGGCCTGGGGATAACACTAACTAAGCCTAGTTTGATTTGACACTGAGTAAATAAGAATAGCTAGGCCTGTCCTCGTACTTACCCCTCGGCGCTGCGCAGTAAAATGACAGGTTTACTTTAAACCGTGACTTCACCTCCTTTGGCGCTTTCAAACTAGACACACCAACCAATTGGTTCAGCTTTGGTATAATTCGTACAGTGGCAAAGTAAAGGGTCACCTCACTCACTAACCAATATTTAGCTAATTTTGCTGTCGTTGCGATTGTAATAAGCGAAGTAACAACCAGAAACTGAAAAATCAAAGGTAACTTTACACCATACGGATTTGGCTTTTTCACTGTCATGATGCCCATGTAATGCCGGTTGTGAAAAATAACAGGCTGTCACTCGTGTGTGGCCATTGGGCTAGCGCAACGCTGAGTTCATTCTATAATTGGTCAAATCGGACTGTCGAGCAAAACATTATCATAAATAAACCTGGTCGAGCACACGTGCCATTGAGACCTAACCGATTATTATAGGATAAACTATTGAGTAAGGCAATTTCAAGAAATTAATATACAACAATCACGGTCATCTTGATGCTTTCGGGTAAAAAATAGTGTTCTTGGTTTTGTCAACTAATACATGGTTTATAATTTTAATAAGAGCGGCATTTGATAAAGGGGCAAGCAATAGTGTACTTTTCGGTTGATTATGTGTGCCCCTCAACAGCACGTGTATATTCTTTTTTGCCCTAATAAAAAATCGAAGAGTCCACTCAATTAAGCGCTGTGTTGTTGTGTCACTCCCCGTGATGGCAAGGTCATATCTTATTTTATAATCGGTCGGTTTAGTAAACTGGGCTACTTAAAGGTGCGTGGTTCCGATCGTCTTTGTGACCGGGCCCTGGATTTAACCCGGAAGTATAGTATCGATTTTGTATCAGATGAAAGGCCGGTTTTTTCTCATGTGTTTCCCCCCCCCCCGGGTACCTGAAATTTTTGAGTCCTCGAAGCCATTTCTTCCCAGATATAAACAAATATCCGCCGTTTTAGTGGTTAAACCACTTTTTAGCACAGTTTTGAATAGGGCTTTGCAGCATGCATTATTGCGTATACCGTCAAACCCGCCGCAAGTTTGTTTCCCACGGACGGTGTGGGTGTGTGTGCAAGTGGCCAGGCTCTCATCATTCAAGTAGAGAAGCACAATCCATAAATCGTAACAACCACCTTTAAACTGGTTAAACGCACATACCAGCAAAAATTTAAAATAATTAATAAATAAATAAAGTAATAAATCAAAAACATAAATAAATAGAAAGACAAACAATACCAAACTGTAAAAACAAAAGCCCCAAATACATTAAAGTTATAAACTTATAATAAAGTAGACAAATAAAATTAGCAAAAATAAATAACAAATAACAAATAAGCAGAAGTTAAAAGTAGGAAATAATCAAGATGAAGGACTAAATACAACAATAAATGAAACATAATAAATAATGAAATTATAAATAAACAATAACTCCAAGCACATAAACACAGAAATAAAACAATACGAAATGAAAAATAAAAAGACTGAAGAGGATAATTAGCGAAGATGAAGATGATGATGACGACTACGACGACACGACGGTGTGGTGGTGGTGGTGTTTGGTGGTAGGGGCCCTTAATTAGCATCGGAAAGTGACGCCAATGCCGTGCTTTTAGTGCAACTAGGGGGTGTCTGAGGGAATAAATCTCTGAGGGGTGATTTTCCCTCCTCAGAGTGATTAGTCGGAAACTCTCTATGGACAGTTTGTGTTTTTTATGCCTTAAAAGCCACTGGTCAATTGATGAGCATGTGAAAGAGTCCAAAATATTTGAAATTTACTGGAATAGGCTTTAAAAGTGAAGGTTAAGACACTATCAGGTTCGATCTAGCCAACCAGAAGAGTCAAAATATTTAAATTTGCAGGAATAGCTTTAGAGTGAGGACGTGATATACTGTATAATGTTCATGAAGTTATTTTTTTTCACTGAAAAATAGATAATAAAACAATAAAACAGCAATATTCAAAGATATGAATGCCATTCATTAATTGTAGTTTTAATTGTCCGGAGGACAGTTTATGACTAAACTTCCGATTTTGCCCTTATATGGAATGCTTTTTTGGTCTATTATCTTCGTAGAGCATGTAATGACACCTATAACTGTTACCAATATTCAAAAAATCTGATTTTTGTGATTTTTTCGATTTTATGCTTTAGCAATCAATGAGAGATAGCCTTAAGTATCTAGGATTCTCATGTGTTATTTATTGCAACTTCAAATTTACAAGATTGGAATTTTCCATTCAATTACTATTGAGTTAGTGTTCCATATGGAGAGTAACCGACTGATATCTCTCTTTTTTATCCTTATTAGGCTGCTTTCAGTCTTAGCACTAACTTGCAGTGGTATGTTGGGATAGCGAATACTTACAGACTGCAAAAATCTGGTTTTATGATTTTTTCGATTGGCATTTTGCAAATCACTGAGAGTAGCCCTTTAATGAAACCAGTACAAATTGTTAAGGGAGCGTTTACAAACACTTGTAATGGGGTGGTTGAAAAATCAGAATTTTCAGGGCACCCTTTGACTCAAAAAATCGGATCCTTGCCAGTTTATCCGTGAAAAAATACGTCTCCCCCACACGGAAATCATAGACGCCCCCCCCCCATTTCCAGACAAAAAAAGGGGTGACTTTATTTCCCATGGTCGTGGCCCCACCTTTGACGGTCAAAAAATCAGCCCCTCCCCGTCCTTGTGTTTGGTGTTTTTGTTGGTGATAACGGGAGGTGGTGTGACCTTTCGTCTTTAATTCTAGATGACATTTTTTACTTAAATTACTAAACCCAATAAGTACATTGCGAAAAATCTCTGTCACCTTTAAGGGAGATAGGGGGTCGCAAAAGATTATATCAGATGTCAGAAATTGAAAAGTGGTCCAATGTTGTGACTGACCTACCCTTATGGAGTTTGTTATGATGTGCTCTTAGACGTCAAAGGTCCAAAATACCTTTCAAACACAAAGAAATGACCCTTGTGCCAAGTGATCTAAATTGTTATATAATAAAACCGTTTTAAAATGATCCTTTTACTTGATTTGGTTCAAGAATTTGGTATTTCCCCCAAACAAAATTACTAAAACTCCAAAACACAATATTAAGTATAATATTACTTAGAGTTTCAATGTGTCCTGTGTTTGAAAAGCGTTTGCAGTCCCACATTTAGGATTGTCCTCACAGCGAAGACTCCAAAATGACAGCGCATCATTTCACATAAAACTCCTCCGGTTAATCATATTCCCTGGGAATCTTCTCAGTCCTGAAAGTAACCTTGTCCAGCAGTTTTCAGGACGACGGGGGTTTTTCCTCAACGACACTAATATTCTGCAATACACTCCAGATATTCTACCACCATCAGTCGTCGCCTAATTAACATGTCCTCATTTAGGACCACACACTGGAATCGCCTTTTGATTCCAAAACTAGCTCTTTGGCTTAAAAGACGACAGCAAACAGTTTTAATATTAGCTTTCAAGCTCCGGCGTTCTCAAAGTTATTATAAATCCTGGCCCTATGTGGAGCAAAATCTACCATTATTGTCAGTAGATTAAAACTAGCTAAATAATTATACTGTATATCTCCATATTACACTGCTGGCGAATCTTCTGGCCACGTTCTCCTTCATATAGACACACAATTTTCATAAAGTTCCCAAGTCTTAAAATAGACATTAACCGCACATCATCATGCATAAACATACTTGCACTAGCTGACCATGGAATTCACTAAATAACATCATCTAATTACATCTATAACTTTATGGGGGGGAAATCCCCAGACATGGCATGTTTGGATCTCAAAGCATACACAAATTGACTCAGTTTCTAAGTTTACATCTTGGGGAATTCCCCACTTCCCCTATTGTTGCAATCTAACCGGTGCACCTTGTACAAACAACACTAGGAGATTCCCCTCTCTCTTATTAGAGTGTAAAAACAAAGTACTTTTACCGTGAGGAAAATCTTTTCTCAATAAAATTGAGAAACTATACCTTAAAAGTTTAATCAAAAATGGAGGCTAAAACAAGTGTATACGGCGGTCCGAGTAAGTACGCATATCCTGTTCTAAAATTGAAAAAAAAAAAGTTTGGCGTAATTAAAACCAGCGTTTGAAAATTCTCAGACTGAAATAATACGAACGGCATGTGGGAAAAAGGAATGCGACCGAGGGATTGCGTGTTCACTTTTCCGTGTTTGCGAGCACCGAAGTACCGACCAAAAAAAACGTTCAATTTTCTCGCTAGGTTCTATAGGTTCAGGACCCCATAAGGGGCGGATCCAGACCTGACTACAGGGGGGGGGCGGTGCCAAGAGGAAAGTTTAATTTGCTTGGATATTTAAAATGACGCGTAGCAGCCATGGAGCCGCGTAGCGGCGCGGGGTGTGTGTGCGGTGGAAGGGTGGGTCTCGCCCACTTTTCCGCGCGAAAGCGCGGAAGCTCGTCATTTTTATCATGGCAGTCAAACTTTTCCCAATGTGTTGAGGGAGAAATGTTCATTCACTTGTATCAATAGTCGATTCGTGTTGAAACGTTTCGCGTCACCCTGGAGTTTTGGACCTTTTCAATTTAAGTCGGAGATGGGAAAATGCAACAAGTCAAATGCACGTGCAACAACGGATTAATCTAGGAGGACACTCCAGTCATATAATTCACTCACCCCAACGCCACTAAAACAATTTACATTCATGTTAGTCCATAAGCCAGTTTCTGTACGGGCCTTAAAATTCGAGCTTGTTGCACCCACCTGGTGATTAATTTCCAATAGATCACCTTAAAGGGTGTGTCCCCCTGCTGGACTAGGATTAGGTATTTTCCATCCCGAAATGTTTGCACATGCGCAAGTACGCCTATTTCAAAATGGCCGCCATTGTTTTATGAAAAAACTGCTACCCTTGTGTACCAGTCGTCACTTATAGATAGAAATTTTATGCAGGACTAAACGAAATAAAGTATTACATCCTGAATGGGCTATATGGCCGCAGGAATGTGTCCATCTGCCGCAGGAAGGAAGATGTTTTGTTAAATGTACTAAAATTTGCCAAAGATGAGGGTAAGAATGCGGGGTGGGGGTAATATTTTGGAGCACCAAAAGGAGGATAAATTAGGAAATTATGGCATTTGTATTGCGGACACATGATCATAACAATGATGGCGTCGGTGTATACCCGCCCGGGGGCCTATATCAAGACGAAAAACCAACACCCCCACATCTTTTTCGACATAATAAGAACCCTAAGGAAAACTATTGATTACATTTTCTGCAATTTTCTCTCATACTTCTGAACAATTGCAGACGTTCCCGTTCAACACTTGTTGACGCTGGCAAAGAAGATGATCTCGGCCCAGCAGGAGAGTAAGAAAGAGATAGGTGTTACAAGTCAGAAACAAAGATAGAAGGACACTTGATGTGCTCCGAAAGAAGTTAGGTAAACTATATTAAATTTTACTTTTACATATAAACAACTTTCACTTCTTCTAAACAGATTTTGTATTTTACTGGGAAACACCTATGACGCAACTGGTTCAGTCCTTAAAACAGTCCACGCGCATTTATTATGATTCTTTGGATCAGGTTGATATGGCTGGTGATTTCGTATGAAACTTTTATAAAGTCCGTTTTTTTAAACTACGTTATATGCCACACCAGTAGTGACCAGCATAGTGACAGCATTCTCGAACAATAAATACCAACTTTAATATTGTGGAGTGCATTTAGGATAATTGTAGACAAGTATTGTTTATATAAAATCGAAAAACATGGGTTTAGGGTGATTTTCTCCTGGAATTACGTTACCCTTAGAGCTGAGGGGATATAATCGCCCCCGCCATCTTTAAAAAACAAGCTCTGTACGTTGAATATAAATGCCATTAAATATCCTTTGGAGCTCTAAAATATCACCAGGTTCTTATTCAACAATTTGTCCATTTTAAGTTCATTGAGCAAAATATTCCTCCTTGCGGGGCCATCTTGGACGCCTAGATGTGATGCCCCCTTAGGAAAGTTAAAAACACTTGATGTAGCGTAAGTCTTGGATAACATTTATATTGTAATCAAATTATAATGGCCGGTTTTAAATAAAACAATGGCGGCATTTTGAAATGGGCAGGACACGCTAACGTGCAGCGTTTCGGGCGGAAACATACATCTCCTAGTAGGGGGGACATCCCCGTCAAGGTTAATATGGGAAAATAATCACAGTTGGGGTTGTGCAACGAAGTTAAAACCCCAAGTGATGGCAGCTTAGAGACTAATGTATGAAATGCACAATAGTATATTTAAGGCCTTAACATTCCTCACATAACATGATTAACAGAAAGTCTCTGCGTCTCATTGATTTTTTCCACATCCGCAAGAATGGTACGGGTCACATATCAGATGAATGGATTGATGTGCGCTGGAAAGAGTTCAGTGTTTCAGGAAAATTGATCAGGACTTCGAGTAGTAAGTTATATCAAAATATTAACAGTGGAGGAAACAGTTCAACGCCGAGGCACGGTTGTTTTGAAGGTTGATATGTGAACGACGAGAAGGTCAAGCAAAGTGTAGATTAAAGAATTATTAGCAAAGAGACAAGAGTCTAAACACGATCGCAGAAGCTCATCGGCTGATATAGTTCAAGGGGGATGTTGAATCCCGTGGGATTTCAATGACTAAAGCATACACCTATCTAAGATTCCTTAGTAGGTCCCAGGGAACAAGAAAAGTTTTGATGGAGAATTACCAGGGGTGGCAGATGGCGGCCATCTTGTTTTCAAAATGGCTGCCCATTCTGGTATTATTTTCAAATATAACTCGAGTCGTGAATTGTGCTAGGAAGCTAGCTTTGTTCCAAAAATTCATGTTAAACACCTACAAACTCTGGGAAAGGAGCAGCTAGATTAGAAATGGAACATTAAGAGTGCGCAGTCCCATTTTGTTTTCAAAATTGCGTCACAATGCCATGTTTATTGTTACAATTTTCAGCAGTATGTAGGTGAGTTATAATAATTTATATGGTGATCACAGCCCCATGTTAAGGTGATAGGTACGTATATCAGTTCGACATAGATTGTGAAGATTTCGTATAAATGAACTTCAATCGATGTATGTCAAATATCGGAAAATAAAAATATGGGGTCACGGAAAATCGTTTTTTTTTTGCGAAAAATTCTATTAAAAACGGCCTATTTTTTACAAAAATTTGTACACACGTCTATGGAAAAATTCATTTTTCCCGGAAATTTTGAATATTAAAAAAATCGGTTCGATAAATTTTGTCCAATTTTTTATACAAAAGTTGCGTACTACAAGGTCTGTCGATTACTGCAGAATGTTCACAGAACGTAAGTTTTGCGTATAAAACGTCACAAGTTTCACGCATGGCAAACCCTTATAGCTGACACGCGAACAAAAAGCTACAGAAAAAACAGGCACGCCAACACGTGCGCACTGATTAAACTTACGAGCATTGTTTTCCTCTTGTAAATTTTTAATCTTATATTGATATGTTTGTGGTGTATGATAGAAGAAGTATAAAAAAGACTGGTGGGCCATTCCCGTAAAGTGTTTAAGTTTGGTCTCTAAATGGACGCGCGAACTATCAACATTAAGGAATTCTGAAAAAATCATGAAATCGTAAACTTTTAATATTCTCAGAAACGGAAACAATGCATGGGTTCGTGAATTTAAAAAATATATCCGTTTTTAGTATATTGCCTAAACGTACACCTTAAGTAACGGATCGTCAGTAACGCATCTGTTGTAACGTATATGTCTTAACGATCTGTAGGGCCTTTTTCTTCATCGTGCTGTTCTTGATGAAAGTACGTGCTTCACCGACCTAGTCTCTATACGTTATCAGGATTCCTTCATACTAAAGCCCAAAATTTTGGTGTGTGGTATTCGCTTGTAGGTATCACGGCCGTATTTGCAAGAGGTAGAGGAAGGGGACGTAACGTATCTGTCGCGGTATATGAACGTAACATGAGAGATTTCTCATACTAGGGCTGGGGAAAGTGGTACGTAAACCAGATTTTTATGCAAAACATGTTTATAATCACCATTGGACAGTTCTCGATTTATCACATATTGGAAGCATAGGTATTCAGTTATTGTTAGCAATTTTGTAATCCATTCGAATTATGGTAAGGTATCTGTCTGCAATATTGGCGACATGCACTCAGAGAACTCCTGCGAAACGTGAATAATTCCCAATATTATTCATATTTTAAACTTAACAATACTGTAGTGCATAATAGAGGCTGATTAAAATGTCATGTTGCCTGTGATATGCGCTCTTGTGTTAACGAGCAGG